>JAYXIM010049571.1:0-57948 GCA_037575425.1 Anastrepha fraterculus
TTCGCGGATACTTTTTAAAGCGTTTTATTCAGAAATCGATAGAAAATATAGTTTTAGGAAGCTTCCTGGAAGCTCAAGTCGTTAACTATTAAGGAAGTATGTTAGGTTCACGTCCAAAATCGAAAAGGTCTGGCCAGACCTGGCTGCCCAACCGAGGGTTAAAGTGAAAACTATTTATTAGTAACAACACAAAAGACAATAGTTCAATGTATGCGTATTTAATATTACTTCAGCGTGCACATATCTGATAAAGTAACTTAAAGTCTGCATGTCGAAACAGTGCAAAAAGTTCATATATTTTTAGATCTCCCACAATTTAAGCGGAACAAGCGGAAAGTTGAACTAAATGGCAATAAATAAAGAAATGAGTAAGTCAGTGTTGATTTCTACAATAGAGACATACATACATATGTACGTATTGATATTTATATTAAAAAGAAAACAAAAACAAACATTTTAAGGTATATCCATAATTTTAATTTTTAAAAGTCGAAGTCAGTGCTGATTTTTTTAAAAGGATATTTTATTGTCTCCGCAAGAATTACAAAAATTTAGGAAATACCGAAATTCGGGAGGACCAGATTGACATCTCTGGTACGAATAAAGTGTATGTATTTGTATAAGAAGTGCCAGCCGATAAGTAGGCACCTCAATTGCAAATATACTTACACTCCTTTTTTACTACGCCGTATACACCATGCATACATATGTACTATAGTTGATGATTTGTATGCATAATGAAGAAGTTACTCGGTATTGTTTTTATTTCGGCTTGAAGTTGCGGAAGTTGCGGAAGCTGCTGAAGTGCAGATAGTAAAATTAAAATATTTTTTATGCATGAAAAATTAAGTTTTCGTTTAATAACTGCGACAGTCCAAATGCATTAAGTGCATATCCAAATTTCACTGGAGCAAATCTTGCAAATGCTATTTGCAATATTGACGTTTAAAGATAGCAATTTTAGCATTTCAGCCGGTTTAATGTTAAGATTGGATCTAGAGGTATCCAAAATAATGTTTTGTCAAGCTTCTTCTCCTATTTGTGGTCTGTTTCTTAATATTTTTCTGAGGGTTGAAGAACTTTAAGTTCTATGCCTTTTCTGAATGATACATATTTAAAAAAAAAAAAGTTTTTCATGGTAGAAGGGCGACCGCTAACAGAAAAGACTATCAGCATCCTTAAATATTTCATGTATACAGTAAGTTTCGAGATCGGGGCGTCCGTAAAAACTCATTCGGCTACCACAGCCACCGTGAATGCGCATAAATAAGTAGTACGGTTGTTTTTTAGTTAAAGGAAAAAGGTACCATTGTTTTTGCTCTACTATACACAGCTCATTAGCCTAGGAATTCCAGCAAAACTTATAAGGCTAATCATCGTTATGCTCACGGATACAAAAGCAAAAGTAATCATCCAAGGGAAGCTCACAGAGTCATTCGTAATTGAATCTGGTGTCAAACAAGGTGATGCACTATCCCCTGCCATATTCAATCTGATGCTGCATTTTGTTATAAAAGAAGTCAACAAAGGTGGTACATTACTAAATAAAACAACGCAAATATATGCCTATGCAGACGATATTGCCATTCTTTCGAGGAACACGAACGACTTAAATTAAACCTTTTTAAACATTGACAAAATTGCCAACGATATTGGCCGCTTCGTTAACGAGTGTAAAAATACATGCTGAAATCAAGACGGCACACAAATGCACAGAATCTTCATGTAGGTGCATATACTTTTGAAGCGGTACAACAATTAAAATATCTAGGTGATATGTTCACTTGTAGCGGTAACTCAACACCCGCAATCAAAGATCGAGTCAACGCCGCCAATAGAGCTCACTATTCACAACTTAGTTTGTTCAGGTCTCGTCTTTTATCTAGATCTACGAAGCTGACCATGTATAAAACTCTTATGCAACCAATTTTGACATATGGTTGCGAGATGTGGACTATGAAAATTAATGACAGTGCGCTTATTGCTAACTTCGAAAGAAAACTTTTAAGGAAAGTGTTCGGACCCATTAAAAATGACCCAGAAGGAAGACCGAAAAACCGATGGATAGACGCAGTAGGAAGCGATCTCACAGCAATGGGAATTCGCAACTACGAAGGAAAAGCAAGCGATAGAACACTTTGGAGGAGTTTAGTGAAGGATGCTTTGACGCAACCCGCGTTGTAATGGTGTGAATGATGATGATGATACATAGCTCATTGCTTTCTTAATAGTGATTCACTTGTTTCTTACAAGCTTGTGCTTACCTAACTTCGATATACATATGTATGTTAAAAGGACAAAAGACATACATATGTATGTTAAAAGGCAAGCAATGGAGCGTGTAAAAGTCAAAATAAAGATTTCCATCACTCAAACTTATGCTTTCTGTTTCTTATTTAGTAAAAAATTCATTCAAATTAATTAATTTTGTACCGTCTTGTACATATACATACATCTGTATTCACAATAACTGCGAAACATATTCCAAAGTTTTAACTATTTTTATTTGTTTTATTTTTATTTTTTAATGGAACAACAACGAGACGCACGGCACAAATAGGAGGCGAAGTTCGGTCAAACACGTATGTATAAAAGTCCTTTTTCTTACCTTACAGTTACAATCTACAAGGTGAAGTCCAAAATAAACAAGACTTAGCTAGAATAGAAACGACAGGCGCTTTGTTGTGATAACTTCGAGTTTATTTACTCAAAACAGTCTCATCTGGCCTCGATACATTGTTCTGCGCAATAGAAAAGCTTTTCGAAAGAGTGTTTCAGGTCATTGACCGCAATGTCCTTCAAGATTACGCTTTCCTTTCATGGCCAAATGCCATACCAGGCGAATACGGTAAGTGATTAATGGTTAAAATGCGATTTTGTTTATCAAAAAATCAGTCACAAGAGTGGATCGATGAGATGGTGCGTTATCATGCAATAAGCGCCAGCTTCCTCCTTCGCGGTATGCAGGACGAATTCGACGAATGCGATGAAATAAACGCTTCAAAACGCCAAGATAGAAAATTGCATTGACGGTTTGGTCCATTGGTACGAATTCCTTATGGACAATTCCATTGGAATCGTAAAACAAATGAGCGATGACTTGATTTTTGACCTCTCCAAACTCGATTTTTTGGGTAGTGGCTCGTTTGGGGCCTTCCATTCGGCACCTTGGCGCTTAGTTTCCGATTCATGTTGTTTCCAACGTAAAGGAAGTTCTCGTTTTTTTCTCGCCTCCTTAATGAGGTCTTTCGAATGTTGAATTCTGAGCAATTTTTGGTCCTCAGCTAACTTGTGCGGAATGAAACGTGCACAGACCTTTCGTAAGCCCAAATGCTCAGTTAAAATGGGAGTTTTCGATGATTACTAATTTTGGGCGATCCGTATTTTTAATGTCATTTATGTCCTCACAACCATCTCTGAAACGTTTAAACCACTCATGAATAGACAATCATCGCCATAAACTTTTTTCATCAACCCAAATGTTTCGGTGAACGTTTAATATTAGCCCTTTGTTCAAAACTAATTTGACACAAACATACTGACACTTTAGACGCAATAACTTCGCTTCTACTGAACCGAATGTCACCAAGCTTTCATTAGAAATCAACTAGGGACGGAACTTCCAACGCTAAAACTCATTAAGAAGATGGCGCCATTAAAGACATTTTTATGACGCCAGTCTTGCACATACACCTTGTATGTCGGAATGGGCTTGAACTCAAAAGTGTTTCAATCATCTCGTTAAGAAATCTGCGTAATTTCCCTGATCATTTTGGGATTAGCGACGTCTTTTGCTATGACTTGGTAATCTAGCTGTCATTGTAAAATATAGATGTTGTAACACGTAATTGAATTACACGGTACTAGTAATACAGTCTTTGGAATAGCCATCAGCTCTGCCAGATATACTTAAGCATATTCAAAGTGGTATGGCTAAGTGTTCCGATTATACACCACCTCCAAAACTGCTAACGAGCTTGTACCCATATGCTTATACGTCGATGAATCCGCTCTCTCTAACCGCAGCAACTCTCCACTCATCCAGGCAATCAGCTCGTGAATTTAGCATTCGTAGAACGGACTAGTTGATTTGTATAGGGAGATCAATTACTTCAGTGGTTCATGTTGTGGTTCTCATCACGTATATTTCCCGTGTGTTAGCCGTTTCTTAAGATTAACCGAACGTACTGCTCCATGGAAAGTTCTTATCACGGCCTAGTAAATTCATGCATCATTCTTGAGCTCCAAGTTTCTAATCTCTCCGGTTGATCTACTGTAGAAATATGGTTGTTGCAGCTTTGCGCACCCTTTCATCTACGTTGGGTTCCCAATTTAATTTCGTGTCAAGTATATATTACTTGACTTGTTCCTGTTCAGGGCAATATTCTCCTCCCCTTAGAGGGCAGCTGTGCTTGCTGGTGAAAATGACTAGTTCAAATTTTGAGGTGTTAACTCCAGATCCCTGCTGCTGCCTCAGCGAGTGAACTTAGTGAGTAATCCCTGTGAGCACGACTAAATGTATACCCGTGATTTAAGGAAATTGTCGAAGCCGAAACCGAAGAAAAAGTGCTTATTGGTTAGACGGTAAATAAAGAGGTTTATCCGGGTGTTAAGCGTAAATACTAAAGGAAATATGATGGGTAAGTCGAAGCCATGTGTGATGGCGATGGTAGCCTTTAAATGATAATTAGCTGTTGATGACGCAAATTTAGTCACCCTATATATTTTTTTTACCCTATATATTTTTTTCACCCTACTTTTTTTTAACCTAAGCTAAAGTATTCATTAGGCCAATAAATTTAAAGAATTACTGCATACTCTCTTCAACACTGGTCGATATGTTCAATGACTACTCTGCTAACTCTTTAATTTTTGCCACTCATGCCAATATCAACCCGAAATGTCTACAAACCTCTGCAAATAGCATCTTCAAGCAACAGCGTTGTAGAGCACTTTGGTAAATTAGCATTTTGATTGTGCTCTTCATACTTAATACTCTCCAAAGCTACTGTATGTGGTTCAAGTACCATTTTGAGCTCGGAAATTGCAGCACCACATCAACCGTCTCAGCTTGAACCTGTTTCCAAATGCATGCCTTCCACTCACTCACACTCTTCCCACAGACAATCACTTCAATCATCTAGCCAACAGCCAATAAATAAATCACATTTTGTTCAGACACATTCAAACCTATAAAGTAATATACGGATGTGTGTGTACATGTGAAGGTGGCTACAGCAACTCACTTTTGTGGGTGCATAGCTTCAATTATTTTCATAGGAGAGAAAAATTTAGAATGTTAAAATATTTCTAATTGTAAACAACAAGGATTTTTTTTTCTTATTTTATAAATATATATATTTGTCATATTTATTTTATTTCAAATATCCAGACATAATTTTTTTGTTTTTTGAGTGAATTAACATTTGGCAATGGGAAATTTCGTAAAATAAAACATTTCGCTCAGAAGTTGAAGTAACTGCATAGCAATAAGATTGTACTTATAGATACTGAAAAATTGTATCCTATTGGTGACGTGCGTCTTGATGTTGTTCCACAAATGGAAGGACCTGGCAGAAGCACACTCGGATGTTTGCCATTCGTAACATTTTAATTTCAGATTTTTTTACTAGTTAAAAGTTTTTGTTTTTGTATTTTGGAGTGCATTTGAGATGTGAGTAGTGCCCAACGGCTATTGAAACTTTTTTACAAAACAATTTCGGCTTGCAAGCAACTGATGACGGAGAACAAATATTTTTTTAATACAGTTTAATATCAATTTCCACACAACCTAAGAGGTAGGGCATATGAGCAGTCAGGCGAGCTCCAAGTACATTTGACGTACATTTTTCTGAAAAATATGGTATAATAATAATAAAATATAAAAATAGTATTTGAAAAAAAATATAAATTTGAGATTTTTTCAGTAATGAAATACCTTTTATCAGTTCTAACATTTTTACAAAGGATTTTTTTTATCTTTTTAGCATATCTTTTTAGTATATCCTAAAAAAATGTAAGGGGAAAAATTTGATTTTTTGTGTAAAATAAAAAACAGGATTATTTTGATTGTTTTTACTATCTTCATTTTGTTCAGATTTTTTCTTACATTTTCAATAATAGCTTAGACTATGTTTATTAATAGGTTTTTAATAGGATTTTTATAATTTTTCGAGATAGCTAAAATATGTAAAGCATATCAGTGAGTGAGAAATAAGAACAAAAAATATGGAGGTTGTTACGTTACACTGTAACCAAAAAGGTGAGAAAACTTACATCTTAAAAACGGATGTTTTTCAATAAAAATATTATTTTCCAAAAATTTCCATTTTTTAATAAGTATTTTATAACAACTGGAGTGGTATGGCACTGTTGCCGGCAGTTGGCAAAATATTTAATAAAATCATTTTAGACCGCATTGTTGAGCCAATAAATAGGAAGCTGCGTAAACAACAACCCGGATTCCGGCAAAACCGTTCCAGCAACATCACAACTTGCACAAAGGTTAAAATTTTTAACGCATACGTTAAGTCCGTGCTGCGGTACGGATCCCAAAGCTGCAAGCGTTTATACTTAAGGTATGGTGACCAAGAGTTATTACAAATAAGCAGCTCTGGAGAATTACACACCAAAATAGCATCAACAGTGAAATAAAGAAAAGAAAATATGGATGGATGGGACATACTCAGTGAAAGCCTTATGAGGAAATGCCACATGCCGCCTTAACTTGGAACCCACAAGGAACGAGAAGGCAGACCATGGCAAAGGACTATACGCAATGAAAGTGGAAAATCGTTTAATGAACTGAGAGTTATGTATAGAAATAGAAATGCTTGGAAAACTTTTGTTGAATTCTTAAGCTACTAAAAGAGTATGGAATAATAATAATAATATTTTACCATTAGAAAAATCAAAAACAAAATTGTAAAAATGTTAAAATGAACCGAAGGTTTTTAATTTCACAAACTCTTACTATATGATTACGTTTTGAATAATTCTCATTGATTTTAATTTTAGCTTTCAGTTTACGTCTTACTCTACTCAAGCCAACAAATAAACTAATTTGTGGAAGAATTGGCGACAATGTCCAAAATCATTTAGATCACTTGACATGTAATCACTCCCATTCGGTGCGCTTTATCTTTTGGTGTGATACCTTTTGGCGTAGGCCTACGAGTGATTTACAAATGCAAAATTATTTTATTCAAAGCTGTCGTACCAAAAAAGAGATGTTTTCACTTTTAACTTTATTATTTTCACTTGGAATAAAAGAAGGACTACGTCTTTGCGTTGAATATTTTACACATTGAAAATCGTTTTACTAAAATGACTTTTAAGAAGGAAAAAAACGTTCAAGTATTAATATTTTGTTTCCACTAAATCAAAACGTGCTTTAGAAGTTGAAATGGACCGTCTAATGAGCCCTCTTTTTACTGAGCCCTCAATCCAAGTAAGTATTTTTCTCAATGACAATGAATTATGATCACGTGTATTTAGTCTAAAATTCCATAGCACTTCGCATAGGGATGTATGAAACAACTCTTACTAATCTTACCTGTTTCAACATTTATGACATAGGAAAATGCTTGGCCTAAATCTCGTAAAAATGGACAATGTCTAAGAAGAAGCCTATGATTTAAGAACAGTTCAAATATTTAAAAAAAAAATTGAATAAATTTGTTACTATTGAGTTGGCAATAATAGCAGCGGGAAATAATATTGGAAAGTTTGACCATTTCTTTATTTTTTTATTTTATCTAAATATAGTTCATACTTCAACTACAACCATTTGACAATCATATGACTATGAAACCTTATAAATTCTGTGTATACAGTTTTATAGGCCATTTAATTTTTTACCAGTTTTGTGCCTTATGCTTATCCATACAAGTGACAAATACGGAATTTCACGAAATTATAATCTAAATCTTGTTTTGAGAAATTTTTAGATATTATGGAAAAAATACTATTGAAAAGAAAGCTTATTCAATGGGGTTCCTGCCAGTTATAATTAGTTTTAAATAAATTAACATGTTTTCTAAAAATAGCGAATTGTAGGGAAATGCCTTATACAAATGAAAGTAAGATAATTTTTTTTGTTGTTTTCTTCCACATGACAAAGACTAGAATTTCTTTGTATGCAGAAAAGCCGCATGACTGCTACCAAAAAAAAATGCCTAAAAATCAACGCGATTTTTGAGCTACTTCAAGTCTGCACATTTTTGTATTATTTCAACTTTGTTCTTTTTGCTGCTTTGTAAAAATAAAATAAAAACAATAACATGTGTGAAATTTTTGAAGTCTTTATTTTTAGAAACAGAAAAGGTGTAGATGATTTACCAACATATGATTCATACTTTCCACCGTCCCAGAGCTCGTAAGGGAAGAGGTCTCAGAAAATCAGCCATGCAAAAGCCACCATTGCGTACATTCATACAAGTTGAAGAGCAGACATATTAGAGTTGGTCGAAAAAAAAATCGCAAAAATGCCTCCTACTTGAAAGCTCAAAGATTTCAATGGTAGCTAAAGTTTCTTTTTTTTATCCAAAATGTTATTCTTCGCTGAAGTCATATTTCACTAGTGAAATCTTGTACAGAGAAGTAGACTAAGCAAATTATTTTATTAGATGCTTCGAGATACACTCCACATAAGTTTTCAAATATTGGTGTGGTTTTTAAAAACATATTTCTTTTTCCTAGGCACAGACCATTAACAAGATGGCGCAAAAGAGCCAGCCTATCGAAAGACTTATTTTTGCAAATCACATAGCACGGAAAGCATATTTGACACTTATGAACTCGACAGCAGCTGCATACGAGTACAAGCAATGCAACGCGAAATAAAAATTCCACCACTGAAAATAGGGTTTCTCTATTAATTACATATTAAATTATATTATTATTAATTAAAATTTATTCAAAAACAAAATTTCAATGATTTATTTGCGCCACCTCGTAAACACTTATGCATATGTATGAAAGAGTATGCGCATACAAAAATTTAGCACACCCGCTTTAAAGCCCCTGCAATTTTTTCGTTTCTTTGTGAGTTTTTCTGCTTGACTTCTTTTGGCTGTCTAACTGAAGTGCTCCTAAAACCATAAAAACAGACAAAGCGGCGTCTCACAGTGCTGCAGCTCCATATAACAGGTAGGCAAAATTGGCAAATTTATGAATTTTGAGAAATATTTATTCTTTAATGGCTTACAATACGGTGAACCCGAAAACCAATGATTTTGATTTTTTTATAGCTTTTATATCGACGAAATTAAGACTAAGATGTAGATTACAAATTTTTCTTTGTGAAGCATTCCAGAGCAAGTTATGAAAACTTTTATTTGAGTAAAAGTAAACATTATTAATAAACTGGTATGAGAGCAATCAATTTATACTGAACTCTCTTCGCAATCAGTTAAAATTTGTAGTTGGTAAAAGTAAAAATTTGTAGTAATGGTGAATGGTTATTTCAATAACTATTACAAAAACAAAATATTTTATAATTTTTAGGTAAGCGTCGTAATATTTAAGTCGCTTACTGCTTACTGTATCAGCTTATCCCCCTATTCTCTTTCTATCTACATTTTCCCAGCTATTTTCATACTTTCCAAGAATGTTTCTCTTTAATATGTTAGAAATATTGAAGAAGCTAAATACATATGTATGTATGCATATAATTTTCCCTTACTTAAAAATAAGCAAACTGTTAAATAACTCCCTAATTTACTTCATCGAGAGAGACTGATTGATCTTGAGTGAAATCCGCAATTACTTAGTTGCCAACCCAATGAAATTGAAATCAAGAGCGTTGTCTGAAAAGATAGCTATCCTTGCAAATCAATAAAACACTACAGTGATTTCCATGGTTCTCTAGTTGATTTGGATATGTTAAGCAGCCTCGAATGGAGGCCAGCTCCTATACCACAGCTGACTAAAATATTCAATTTGGCTTGAAATCTGTCAACTTTAACGGCGTTTTTGCTACGTATCTTGAACTTTATACAAAAATTAGAGGAATAACCTTGATAATTAATAAATTATAAGTACAATGCTAAATACGTCTATATATATCTTCTTCTTTATTAGCTATTCATATTTTTTAATACAAATTTTAAACTATATTTGAAAACCATTCTCGGTCTCTAGCTGCTTCCAAGAGGTGGCCCACACATTGTATACCGGTCCACTGCCTTATGTTCTTCAACCAAGAAAACTGCTTACGCCCGATACCTTTTTTCCTTCAATCTTGCCCTGCAATATGAGTTCTAGCAGAATTTCGCAGAATTACCCAGATACGATGTTTTTCTACGTTCGATCCATGTGAACGTGAACCGCGAATTCTTCCTATCTCTTCTTCATTAGCAACGTGATCGGTCCAGACTATTTTAAGTCATCTCCGGAGAAGCCACATTGGAAATGCTTCCAGCTTGTTTGACAATTTCATGGTCTATATTTCATTGCCATATAACGGAACTGACCACACTTAGCATTTTATGAAGCGCATTTTTATTTTTAGAATGACGGCGCAACATTTTAGGACTGTGCCATACTTAAGGAATGCGAGCCTTGCTATTGCAATGCAGCATCTTATTTCTGTTGAGTCATCCCAGTTTTGGTTGAGCAGATAACCAAGGTATATCCACTTTTTCTACTGGAGCATTGTTGATTGTTAAACAAGTATTGTTTCAAATGTTTCTTTGACTAACAACCATATATTGAGTTTTGCTGATGTTGATATAGAGGTGGTATAGTTGACTGTGCATGCCACATTGTCGACTAGCTTTTGAAGGTCAGCCATGTTGTCACTTAATAGAATTGCATCGTCGGTGTACCTGGTGTGGTTTTAATTACGTCACTTACAGGGTTTGATTCAAAAGTAATGAGCCTTCCCGAGCGGCGCGTCTGCCAAGCGATCAACAGAATCGGCTGGTTAAGGAAAATGATCGTTCCTTCCCCTTCCACTAGAAACTGGTCCCAGTTCGCTGGCAACAGCGGTACAGTCAACATCGCTCCGCGCGTGAAAGCTGTTTTAAAAGTGTGTTAGAACTTTGCAGTGGCGAAAATGCAGCGATCGTTGGAGCAATGTTACTCGATCAAATTTTGCGTAAAGCTAAACAAAACGAATACTGAAACCGTTGGGCTACTCAAGGAGGCTTAAGGGGACCAATCTCTGTCCATTGCCCAAGTAAAACGGTGGCACAAGTCATTCAAGGACGGCCGGGAGGACGTCGAAGGCGAACAGTGATCTGGAAGGCCTTCGACAACGCAAACTGACGAAGATGTGAACCGGGTTCGTGAAGCTTTGAACATTGACCGTCGTGCTAGTCTACGTGAGATCAGTGAAGAGTTAAATATAACTTATTACAATGTGCGGGAAATCGTGACCGGAAAATTTGAAATGCGCAAAGTGTGTGCCAAATTGGTTCCAAAGGTGTTGACTGATGAATAAAAGCAATTGCGTGTGGAAAAGAGTCGTGAAGTATTGGAAAGTGACGAACAGGATAATACTTTAGACAATTGTATCACAAGAGATGAAACCTGGTGCTTTGAGTACGATGCTGAGGGCACACGAGCCAGTCGCCACGACCCAAGAAGGCGCGCATGTCGAAATCCAAGGTCAAAACCATGCTGATCATCTTTTTCGACTCTCGAGGCATCGTCCACAAGGAGTTTGTACCTCCAGGAAGCTCTGTAAACGCGGCATTTTACAAAGAAGTGCTCCTTGGGCTGAAAAACTGCGTCGCCCGGGTTCGGCCCGACCTCGTTAACAATTGGACCCTTCATCACGACAATGCGCCGACGCACACCGCCACCGCAGAGGTGCAGACTCTGCATTTACCAAGATGGGGGTTCCGGTGCTACCCCACCCTCCCTACAGCCCAGACCTGTCCCCACCGGATTTCTTCCTGTTTCCGCGCCTGAAAAGAAAGCTGAAGGGGAGTCGTTTCGAGTCCATCGAGGCGATCCAAAAAACTGTGACAGCCGAATTGAACGCAATTCCGGCGGATGAGTTTAAAAAATATTTCCTGCAGTGGAAGGACCGCTACCAGCGGTGTATTGACGTGTATTGAGAGTCCTATTTTGAAGAATATTAGTTGTATAAGCCAAAAGGTTTAATAAAACTGCTTAAAAAAATAAGGCTCATTACTTTTCAATCAAACCCTGTATGTACTTTGAACTATCCTCATTATTTTCTAAAGCTTCATGGAATATTCTTTATATATTCTTTATATTCTCTACATGTATACTCCATAAGTATCGAAGAGCGTGGAGAGAGTAGGCCGTTTTCTCCGACTCCTTCTGATATTGGAATGACTTCAGTGCCGTCACTATTAACTATAGTATAATATGCGCTGTTTCGTAGCTATATAAATTCTCAATTCCTTGGATTTCTTTTTCATCGACATTCAAACGACAAAAACTGTTATGCTTAATAGTGTCAAATGCTTTTTCGTAGTTTATATTTGGTGATTTTTGCTCACTCAGAAAACACTGTGCGTCTTGCCAAAAACAGGCACAAAAAGCCGTTGACTACTAAAAATTACCACCTTGTAGTTATGTCCATCAAGCCACTTGAACGACCATAGCACCACCAATGGCCGCATTTGCAATACTTAACTATTTATGTGTGTTAGTGAATGTGTATGCGTGCATCTTACTAGAAGTTTTTTATAGTAGATACATGTTCAAGGAGAGCGTATAAATTATTTCGATACATACACATACAAATGTATGCATTCCCATATGTCTGCACACCTGCTGACATCGCTGTCTTAACAAACATTTGCCCATTCCCTGTTACGTATACGCCCCACCCATACTCCTGTTGCGCTGTTTGGCTGCTCTGTTGACTGGTCAGTTATTTGCTTATTCTTACCGCGTTCTTGTGCACATACACACGCATACACTCGCACAAATACATGCAATTCAATTTTCGCATTGCAAAACATAATTTTAGTGCTCCTTTGGCTCAATTCAGTTCACTAGAATTCAATAGCAAATTCACTTGACCAACTGGCCGTCCAGGACTTTGAACGGCGTTCTCTGAATTTGTTCGATGATCCCTTTTTTGGTTATTTGTGCGCAGCGTGCATTTATTGCTGCACCTGTCTGTTGTTGTTTTTATTACAAAATTTATTACTTAGTCTGCGGCATGCATGAGTTATGTTGTGCAAGTTCTGCTAGGCGTTGTTTTTCGACGAACAGCAACAATAGTAATAACAAGAACAAGAATAGCAACAATAGCAACTACTACCACTGCAACAAAACAATAACAACTTCACCAAGCACACTCCTTTCGTCGCATTGGTAGTGTTGAATGCTTTCTTTTCCCCCATAAGTCAACTTTTTATTATTTATGTTTTTCAAGCTGCTCATGTACGACTAGTATTCGTTTATTGTTATTATTTTTCCACTTGCTCTGTTTTGTTTATGTACATGTTTTTTTTCATGCATGTTATTAATTCTGTTGTTGTTGATGTTATTGTTGCTTGAACATCGTAAACGTCAGGAGTTCTTCCGGCCTCAGTGGGGTAAAATTGAAATTAGTAAGATTTAATTATAGCTTTTGTAACTACTTTGTGTATGGCCTTAGTTGTTGATTGTTGTTTTTGCAGCCAGTGGTTGAGTGCTTGGCACTGCGGGTGTTTGCAAGGAAGTTATTTTATGCATACCAGAGACATACCTACACACGCACAAATATTCATAAATAACAAAATGGTTGCAAGTATCCGTTTGGTGTTTTACACTAAAACTATAAATAATTTACTATCGTCTAGACATAAAGATATCAGTACAATTAAAAGTTTTTTACAAGCTCACTTAATCCTGTTGAGTGGGTAATGAACTAAAGTTATGTGGAAACGAAAATGTTGTTTGTAAAATTTATATTTGACGGCTTTACGGCTCAAATTTTAACCAAGAAATGAATGAAGGAGTATTCATGAACCCGGAATTCCAAAATAAAGGGATGTAGGCTTCTTTTTAAAAAATAGAAGAAAATATTAATATCTAGAATCAAATTTCCCACATAGTAAATACTATTATAAAAATAATAATAAAATAAAAACTCGCAACGAAATTCTTAAACAATCTTCTACTACAATTGCGCAATTCAATGAGTTCTGCGCTAAAAACTTCTAGAAATTTCTAAATATCTATTAGATCCGGAAAACAGATAACCCATATATTTGACTCGCAAATCTAATACACAGACGAGTCAAACCTTGAGGTCGGTAGGACTGGTGCGGGTATCTGTGAACAGAACTTTAAAAGACCGCTACCAATGAGCGATTACAATGCAGTCTTTCAAGCGCAGATATCTGGCATAAACAACGCTGCAACGCTGGAGTTTCCAACTGGCGTACAAGATACAGCTCATAATTATTATCTAAAGCAAAAAATTCAAATGGATTTCTAATTATCATGATTTTTTATTGTATATGAACTAAGAAAACTGAGAGAAATTCCAAAATTTCAACTTTTTGGAGGTTTTAAAGAAAAAAAATGCCTTTATATAAAAAAAAATCACTTCAACTTGGTATAAAAATCTTGAAAAATTTTTTGTTATCTATTTTGTTAGTTCAAATTGAAGAGGATTTAATACTGAAGGGAACAAGCTATGATTCATTTCATAAGGTTCATTGGTTTTTTTCATTCATGTACGCCAATTCAAAGAACTCATAAAAATGAAAAGTCGAGAAAAGAAGATAAAGTTTGTACTATAGCTGTTCGGTCACAGCGTAACTACCTAACGCTCGCCTACCTTTGGCTTTGTATCTACGGAAATATTGAGAATTAGGCTCTGTAACTTTGTGTAAATATTCTGAAATATATTAGGAATCGCTTAAAACGAAAAAAAAATTCATTTTTTTGACCTTATAAACCAGGCTCCCCCTTAAGAATTCTTCACTATAGTCAATACCCTAAAAGCAAGGAACACCATCTTGCTGGGTTAAATACCAGAACATGATGGTAGCGGTGGCAACAAACCACATCAAAATTCCTTCTGCGGAATCATCAAGGCTCCGAAAGGAAAATCCAGGACAGAGATGGGCAAAGAAAATGTATACTTCCTGCTAGAGGAGTGTTAGATCTTAGATCTAGATAGAGAGTCTTTACAAAATCTCCCTGAATGCTATATGGGGCATATATTCTTCGTTATGATTTCAGAAAACTAAAACTAGTAGAGTCAAGCGTGTGTCGCTTTCGCGAGTTGAGTAATGAAGGACTACATCCTCTGTGAATGTATAGTTCTGACAAGACGAGAATTCACTCACTTAGTGGGCGTGACTATGAATCCATTAGTGATATGGTATAAAAAGTCCGCGGATGTACCCAAATCCATTAGAAACCTAAAATTATAGGTTCGCGCTTAAGAGAATAGACCAAATCGCTGCACACTTTGGCACAATAAAACTAATGAACTTACTTTTAAAGTACTTTCAGAAATGTATTAATAGATTGCCACAGGTTGTTATTTTATAATGGACAGAAATATCGGGTGATTTTATTCAAGTTTTCGTTTAACTAATCTGCTAATAAATGTCAAAAATAGCATCAAAAACACTATTTTGATTTCGTTGATAAAATCTGTAAATATTTTCATACAGATTTGTTAAACTTTAATTTTCTGTTACCTGAATGATTTTTTATAAAAGATGTTTTCGAAAATTCATTTTATTTATAAGAAACACGGCTTTCGGAGCTGTGTTCAAAACAATCCAGGAAGTCGATTCTCGTTCTGTGTAAACGTTCTGTGTGTTTTCAATAGACTTTCGAATCGCGTTACGAGAAAAAATTAAAAGAAACTTAAAAATATTTTCATATCTTCTTTTCACTGACAATTTGTGTATGCAAAAATGGAGAAGGAGGTTTGTGGAAAGCTTGCAGGTGTGTGGCTTCAAAACTCTAGAACCCGAAAAGTTTCTAAAAATTTTGTTTAAAAAGTTGGATAAAACTTCGAAATGTTTTTTAACTAAAACAACAAATTCCTATAAATATTATTTGGTTTGGGAATAAGTTTCCGTCCTTTTTTAGCCAAAGTTACAAAATATTTACAACTTTATTCCATCTTTCAGGCAGCATACGGGTTCCTTTGACGAAAAATCGAGTTCTTTTCACTTGATCCATACATTGAGCCAGTTTTCAATGATCCATAAGAAGTAAACTGCTCCCCAATAGAGACTGACTGCATTGATCGGAACAGATGTTAATCCGAAGGTTCAAGATCTGAGGAATACGGCAGGTGGGGCGAAATTTCCCAATTCAGTCCCTCTAAATATTTCTGGACCGATTTAAAAACGTGTGGCTTGGCGTTGTAGCGCAGCAAAATCAGTTGGTTATGTCTACCGTTCCAGTCAGACCACTTTTCTTTGAGAGCACGATTTAAACGCATTCGCTTCAGTCGGTAACGATTCCCAGTGGTGATTTCAGATGGTTTAAAGTGTTCATAATAGATGGCAACGTTATGAGCTCACCACACGTACACCATCACCTTTGAAGCATGAATATTTTGTTTTGCTGTCGATGGACCTGTTTCCCCTGGCAGGCTCCACCTCTTTCGATGCTTAGGGTCATAATAGATGCATTTTTCATCGCCAGTGACGATGCAACGCCGAAAACTTTTTCTTTTCTGGCGTTCAAGAAGCATCTCACACGTCGCCAAACGTCTCTCGATATTCCTCTCCTTCAATTGATTTGACACCCAATTACCTGCTTTCTGGAGCATTCCTATTGCGCGCAAACGTTTGTCGACGGTTGATCTGTCAACATTCAACTCTCTAGACATCTCATCAAAGTTTTGGCATGCGTATTCATCTAATAATTGTTGTAGTTGAGTATCTTCGAATTTTTACAGTGACCCTCGCGATATTTATCACTCACAACGAAATTGCCACTTTGGAGGCGTCGAAACCACCCTTTACTAGTTGTATTTTATGGAGTGTGATTACCGGAAATATTGATCAATATACGAAAAGTTTCAACTGCACTTTTCTTTAAAAGGTGATAATGAAATGCTGTTTTTTCGTAGGCATCAACATTTGTGACGTTAGATAAAAAAGGATGCTTACCCTTCAAATGAATGTCAACTACTGCGACCGAGTCCTCATATATACATCTTCAAATCACCAGTATATTACTATAGCGAACTTAAAATAGTACCAGCGACACCTGCTGAAACTTATTCCCATTCCCAATATATTATTTTCAAAATAAGAAGCAAAATAATTATTTGCGGCACATATTTTTGAAATTTACTCTATCTTCAAGATAAATGTCATTTGAAATTTGATAATCACACGTGCAAAAGTCCTTTTTAATTCGTTAAACCGAACCCTGTACATGAATACTTTACTTAATGAGTAGGTATATTCAGAGCTGCCTAAGTGTGGATACAATTGGAGGCTTTAGATAATCCAAGTTCCTTAAATCCATTTAGTAGGTAGGACGTAACTTATTTAGGTAGAGCCGGCCGAAGATTAATCATTATTCATATCATTCATCACTGAGACAACTAAGACTGAGACTACTGAGACAAATTGGCAACCACAAAGATTTATTGATAATTAATGACAATTTGTTTCTTCTTTAGTTTTAATATTTTTTTTTATAAAAACACAGTTATTTGTCCTACAAAAACCATTTGAATCGATCTTTTAAACTTTGGGAAAATAAAAAAAATTACACATTTTCTTTAATATATCAAACTTTTTTAATCAGAATATTTAGAAAATTTCCGGGGTAGGCAGTTTTTGGCACATTGAATTTTGGTATAATAAAGAGCAAAATTGAAATGTCTCAAAATCACGCTGATTGTGCACAACTTTTTTTTTGCTGATGCGAAAATAAAAAGGCATTCGTTATATGAGGAAAAGGACCACGCCCGCTCACAGAAAAAAATGGTCCAAATCAACGCGAGTTTTGAAGAAGGTTCTTAAAATTAACACTTTGTTATACGACAATTTAATGGACTATACCCCTGTATACTCGACCTTTTGTTTTGAAAGATTCTAATTAAAAAGTTGGAAATTTCGATGAAATTACTTCAAACTTTTTTTCAAATTTGCACAATTTTAAAATTAACATTTACATGAACTTTGTAGAAGAATTATGAACTTATGAATTTTTATAAGAAATAAATAAATTGTTAAAACTTCTCAATAAAAATTGTGCAAAGCCTCGAACATTTCGAACAAGCAGTTGAGCCGTCAAAGAACTTCAAGCGAGTATCGAATGACTCACACTGCTCAATACCTTTAGTAACACATGGGCTGACAAGTCCCGGGGATAACACATAAATGGTACAAGTTTTATTGCATTCACCTCTTTTTCAGTCAGTATTACCCCCATTAGTTCGTGAGTGGATCAAAAAGAATTTCTATTTAATTTTGAACTCTTCATTTTTGATTGGAAAAAATACCGTTCAAGAGAAGCAATGGCTTGAAAAGTGTAATGGTGACTCCACTCCATACGAAACAACTATAAAACGATGGTTTGCTAACTTTAAACGTTGTCGTAGAGACACCGATGAAGCATAACGCAGTGGACGTCCAAATGAGCTGGTAACACCAAAAAACATCAAGTGCGTTCGCTTGCTGTTTGTTTCATCAAGACAACGCACCGAGTCACAAGCCAATCAAAACAAAGGAAAAACTACATGAATTGAACTGCGACTAGATCCCACATCCACCGTATTTGCCAGATTTGCTCCTAACGACTACTGGCTGTTCGCAGACTTAAAAAATGCCCGCCGGTAAGAAATATCGCTCGAATAAAAAGTTATCGCCAATTTCAAGGCAAAAGATAAAGCGTGCTGCAAAAGTTATATTGAAACGTTGGAGTGGTGCTGGCGTTGTTCTTGACGGAATTTGCGTTGAGAATAAAGCTAAGGAAAACTTGTTTTCTTTGTTAGGCCCATGTGTTATCTACACATTTTATGTCAATGATAGGTATTGCGGGGGAATAATTTTTGGTGGATTCCTCCACTTAGTCTGTAGGTTCATCCATTTGTAGACCAACATCAAGACTCACGCCTCAAATAGGACTGCTTCTCATCCAAACACCCGAAAGAATGTAAGCGTCAAATATATATATATATTTTTTAGATCCATTTACTTCCTATGGTTCTCTTACTCCTAGAAATGTAGAAGCCAACGAACATTTAGCCCTCACTGGAGAGCCTGTAGATATTTTGGGTTCTGGAGGGAGTTGGTCTTTTGTTACAAAATATCTTTCAGATCTCAGTGACTCTCCTTTTTCCTAGGTCGTCTGCTTGAATCTGCTCATGCTTTGCCAGTAAAGGACGGAATTGAGTGTATATTTTTATGGGAGCAGCTCATAGTGAATGATTACTTTCCAATACTACTAAAAACCCAGCAAAACCTTCTGTGCCTATTGGCCAAAGCTTATCACTACTAAATCATTGCTTCCTTCAGGCGGTTTAACTTCTTAGAGAACTGTTGCGAACTAAGAGTTAAGCCGTCGGTGACATAGATAATTAACTGTTACTTCCACCAAATACACAGCAGCATACTTGCTTGACTTTTTCACCGCGATTCAACTATGATCGTTCTCGCTTGCGATTGTCATAAGAGACAATTCATAATCACTTTCATTCACTGCTCGTTGTGACTGAAGCTTCTTTTTGTACCAAGTCTAGTTCAAGTGGTTCTAAGCCATTTTTCCGCAATCTTTAACCCTAGGTCTTACGTGATGATCGAACTACGCGAATTCTATTATTTGATCTAAATTTGCGGCGATTGGCCTCCAGAGCATGGTGCATCTTTGACACCAAAATAAATTTCATGTTTTCAGCCGGCTGACCTACATTTCTGACCTTATTAAATGAAAACTGTAAGATATGGGGAATTGCTTATTTGCTTGTGTCAATTTTTAACTTTCGCCCAACCAATATTCAGGTAAGGAGTCACAAACCTGTATCAAAAAGTATTTCAGTAGAAAATCTTATATTTCCAATGGCATCTATAATTAAAACTCAATAAAATAGGACTAATAATAAAATTTATTCCGGAAGTTGAGCTCATAGAAATACTATGAGTCCATTAAGGGGGCACAATAAATCTTTCAGGTCAGAGTGCTAAATTTCATCATAATAATAGTAAAAATTATAACTGCATCTAGCGTAGCTCGATCGTATTTAGACAGCGCGAGATATAGCCTTCTACTGTAAAAAAACAATGGAGAAAGCACTCAGAGGTTTGCCATTGCCGTATATTAAAGCAATATAAGCCCACAGAAGTAAATATCTGATTTTTTTATTGTGAAACAATCCAATTAGTTTCGAGTATTCGGCGAAGCAAAGCCTAAGTTTCACTTTCAGCGCACACACACACGCACGCGTAAATATCTTCTGCAGTTTAGAATTAAGTTAAAATACCAATGAATGTAAATTACCACCACGGAAAGTTAGAGCGCTACAAACAAATGCACAAATACCAATGTTCAATTGCAGAAGTCAGAACGAGCCTACCAAAGGCATTTGTGTGAGCACATGCCAAAGTCAGACTCAGCACTAATACTAGAACAATAACCAAAAGCCAAGTGAGGCCAAGCCCATACCAGTTGGCTATTTGCATAGCTCAAACAAGTGAGCAAATCTCTATTGTTTCAGGTGTGCGATGCAGTGCGGTGTGCTGCAGTGGAATTCCAATGCTATGCTGTTCCAATTGCTGGCTGTAGTAGCAATAAACGAACAGTTGTGCACCCGTTTGAGCGCTAACAAATTGCATTCGAATGCCAGACATAGCAACATTTTCAGCATTGACCGAAAAAAGGAATTAACGCACATTTGTTAACACACAAAGATATCTTTGTTAATATGTTTGTATGTATGTATGTATCTATGTAGGTATGTATTGTATGCACTTACATGAACTTACAAAGCAATGCTTAAATATTTATCAGCACTGTGATTACAGAAGGTTGGCGCTGATATGTAGTTAACACCACCACAACTCAAGCCGCGCGCTGTGGCGGTCACACACATGCACATAAACATGTATATGTATACTAGGGTCAACTTGTATGTAATGATTTTCATCGATTGCGTTCCTGACAGATTCGGATTCTGTATTTTATTATAAGAAAAAAATTCCGTTAGAGTCCTCTCTAAAGTCGATTTCGAGACCCCAAAATTTTAAGGGACGCTGCATATCTTTAATTAATATGCAAATAAAGAGCGAGTTTTGGTTTTGAAAAAAGAAAGTAGTAAAAATACGCTTCATGTTGAAAGTAGGAAAGACTTTAAATCAAAAACTCGTAAATACTTCGTTTAATGTAATAAACAAAATGAATGATTCGATAAAAAATTTAAAAGTAATAAATATTTTGTTAATTTTAGTTTGATTTACATGCAAAAAAAGTTAAGAGCAGTCAATTTTCCTGCAGCATTATTAAAAAAATACAAATAATTTACATTGTAGCACCACCCTAGGATTCGATAAACGAAAAATTTGCATCGAAAATTAATTCTTCGTACCAAAATATTATTGAGTGTAACTTTGAAATAAAAAAAATAACATTCATAGTGCTAAAGTAAATATTCATCTTCATATTAATTTAAGATAAGTTGTTATTTTAATTTGGGAACTCGAAATAAATTTTGCAGATACGCCGTAATGGATTTTTTTTATAATTTTAGACTCTGAATCTGTTGGAGCAATATCAAAAAAAAATGACCCGCCCTAATGTGTTCATACACGACTAAGTGCTATGTAATATGTAAGTATGCAAGCAGCTCCACATAATTACGTAAATGCTGTTGCAACCGCAAAACAACGCCAAATGCCACACCCGGCCATTGTCCACCCGGTACAGCGCAGCGCTGCTCCGTTCTCTACCGTTTATGGCATTTCGCAACCACAATTCAGAACTGCCAGAGTCATTGCCAACACCATCACTCGACCATCATGCATGTTAACGTGCAAATGCTGCGAAGCTCAAGCTGAATTCAGAATTAAATTCCACAGCGTAACACGCGCGTACACGCGCATACCGGCCTCCAGAGCAAAGCATACGTATTTACATGCGCACCCTCACATTCCAAGCTGTCAGAGCACTCAATCACCCACACACGCACCCACACAACGATTAACTTTGTTATCCTTTCAGTAACAATGCATTTATTTCAATGAAAATACCATCGGTTGTCATTCCATAGCAGTTATGCTGCTCAATGTGCGTGCATCCCGTCAACGCGCAAGCAACAAATTCACCATTAATGTATGCGCCGACGTCGCCATATACGTTGCCACGGCTGTACTACTGCTTCCGCCGCTGACGGCGCCGCTGCTACCGCGAAAGCGTTCTTTCCCAAAGTGGCCAAGGCATCAGCTTGTTGTCGTCGACGCCACCGCTGCTGTTGCTTGTGACGCCGCCGCCTTTGCCACTGTCTGCGTTGCACGAAGGGCGCTTGTGATTCCGTGTCGAAGTAGAAATCGCCATGACTGCGTCGTTGCGAATGGATGCCGAAACGGCCGCGATGGTTTTGCGCGCACTGACCAAGCGCAAACTTTTCATAGCTGCTGCAATGGTAACCGACGAACGGAAATGCCGGATTCATGGATTGCTTGAAAAACACAGCCGATGAGCTGTGGCTGCACGCCACCGCATCTGTGTGAACGGAAAGAAGGGAGAAGAAACAAATGAATTTTTAAATAGTAGACTGTCAATGCGCTGCACGTGGAATTCAAATTGTGGCCTGTCCGACAGGCACACAAATACACACTTACTGTTTTGTATATTTGAAACTAAAACTTGACAATGTCGTTGTGGCGCCTTGCCACCATTTGGATAAAAGTCTGCATGCCCCGATTTAATGCTGGTGCCCAATGTGCCGCCAGATGTGTGTAATACTTGTACGAATTGTGCGTCAGTGCGATCTAGACGAAAATCCGGTGATACCGCAGCGGGCAATGTGAAGAGCGGCCCCGCAGGATCAAGGCCGATGATTTGTTCAACTTCGCCATTGAGAATAGCGCCAGCATAGCCAGCTGCATGCGCACCCAAACTGTAACCGGCCAATGTGACGTTGCGACGCGTAAAACGGTTTGGACGTAAATTCTCCATGGACATAATAATGCCAGCTACGGTGAGACCAACGTCGAATATCGACATTGAAACGGTCTTGTAGTCCCCCTGCGACAGATTACCCCAATCGACAACGCAAACGCTATAATTTGGATCGAAATGAGTCCAGACTATTTGAAAAAGAAAACAAAAAGTTAGCCTTGCATGGATATTTAAATTGGTGAGAAAAATATTTTTTTGGTTTACATTTTAACATATCCTGTACCCATTCCTTGCTGCCTTCGTCGTTCCAGCCATGTAGAAATAGCGCCAACTTTCTGCGCGGATCCAGACGATGAAAGCCACGCATATCACCCAATTGCAGCTCAAAGTGAGCCTCATCTCCCAAATTCATATTCGAGCTGGAAAATAAATACTTTATAAGATTACTTCAACACGAAGTAGGTGTGGTGAAAAAAACTTATTATTTGAATGGTGTGGTGGGATATACTCGTAAAGTATTCCATAGCTTAAAAAATATTGTATTACTACATGAACACTAAACAGCACAAATACTACTACTTGAACAAAAAGTTATTTCATATAATAAAAAAAATATCAAAATAGTTATCAGAGCGCTCCTGTATCTCAAACTTTAACTCATTTATCTCGAAACCATTTTGTTCGGTCTGGTGTTGTCAAAAAAAAAACAAAAGCTATTCACCCGAATCGTCTGAAATTTTGATATGTTTTTCACAACACCAATGGCTATCGCCCGTACCAGAATCCTAGTTTTATTTTAATTATTTCTTATTTTTTTGATTTAGGAACTAAAGAAAAAACCGATCTTTGTCAATAAATTTTATCAATTTATTTTTTTCCAGTACGGAACATAGCTACAGTCACACTGTTTAAAAGCTTGTTTGGTTTTTGTGTTTCAGATACATAGGAGAGCCAAAATGGACAACACCAACCAGGTCCAATTTTTCGGAAGGTTGACCCTTCAGTGCCATTTTTAAAATTATTAAAATTAAAAAAAAAAAAAAAAACAATTTTGTTCATTTTTGTATGCATAAAAGAAATTTTTGTATGCAATAAAGAAATCCTTTGTTTTTGTGTAAAATGTTGGTGTAAATAGTTTAAAACTATTTCATGGTCAATCTTCAGCTCCTCGGCGATGCTACGACTAATAATAGCCGGTCAACTTCAATTACAGGGTGGGTCATATAGCGTTTGGTTTTTGAACCAGCTATTTTTTTGAGAATGGTAACACAAATGACATGTCAAATGTGTTCATAATTTACTTAAAGGTTTGACATTTACGAAATGGGACGCTTTACGCTTGAACAAAATTTGGAAATATTGAAAACCTATTTCCAAAGTAGTGAGTCTTCTTCTTCTTCCGCGGTTACAGTAAATGCCGAGCGTTATCGTGACAGTTTTGACGAGTTTTTGTTTCCAAAAATTGAAGAGGATGACATGGACGACATTTGGTTTCAACAGGACGGTGCAACTTGTCACACTGCCAAAGTTACCCTCGAACTTTTGGCTACCGTTTTTGAAAACCGAATAATCAGCCGAAATTCCGATATCAATTGGCCGCCTCGGAGCTGTGTTTTAAGCCCGTTGGACTATTTTTTGTGGGAGCCGTTAAGGTCAAATGCTATGCGAACCGTCCAGAGACGATTGATGTTTTAAAACACGAAATCGAAGTTGCCATTCATGAAATTGGAGTCCAAACAATCGAAAATGTGCTTAAAAATTGGGTTGATCGAATGGCTTACTGTAAAGCCAGTCGTGGCAGTCATTTGAACGATATTATTTTTTATTCATAAATGACAATGTTCAATTTTCAAAATAAAAAAAGTTCGAAAAAATATTGATTAGTGTTTTTTTATAGCCGATTCAAAAAGCACCCCTATATTTCTGTGATTTTATCGACATTTTCTTTAACATCAAAAATGCCTGAAAAGAATCGACCAAACCCAATTTGCTCGTAATTAACAATTACAGTATCGCTGCCATAAACAACATACACAATTTCAGCGACCTGGCTTGCATTTTCGTCTTTATCAAGAATTTTTTCTTTGTTGACTTCCATTGTTAACACCCTGTAACTCATAACTGAATGAAACAAGCAAAAGACAACAAACGATTTTTTTAGAGTGAAATGTCACCTTGGCAGCAAGCATAAAATTTAAAATGTCTGATCTATATTTTACGTGATATCGATCACTATAGTAGGTAGGTAGGTTTGGCAGCCGCATCGCACATAGAGACAGTGATGCCACTTAGACCACGGAAAGGGTCCGTTGTGAGCCGCGGGGGCTGGGCTACATTTCCCTCTCCATATTGAACCATCCTCAGCTTTTGAGAAAGCGTAAAAGGTTGTTGATGCCTAAAGTGTATAGATTATCTATATTCGTTAAGAAGTAGGATTTTAAAAATCGGTTCCTGCTTCTGGCTAGAGCTGAGCATGAGCAAAAAAAGTGTTGAATTGTTTCCAATTCCTCCTCATTTCTGCAGCTACGATAGAAACCATGCGTGTAAACGCCTAATCTCCTTGCATGATTTCCTATTATACAATGTCCTGTGAGGGCCCCTACTTAGGTCCTGATTTGAAGTCTAGTAAGTTTTATAATACCCTTGGACAGACGTAAATTTAGCCTTGGCCATGTTTGCCTAGCAATTTAACAGGTGTTAGCGCTAAACCATCTCTGATTTGCCGAATTGAATAGTGCATCCTTAATGAGAAGCTTACAAATTGCGAGAGGTATCTCCATAAAATTACTTATGTCTGGTATACAGGTACCTTCTCTTGCAAGTTGGTCTGCCCTACAGTTCCCTGGTATATCTCTGTGGCCTGGAACCCAGCATAAGATTATACGATATTGTTTGGCCATCTCATTTAGAGATTGGCGACAACGTAAGACACTCCTTGATGTTGTTTGGAATGCATCCAGGGCTCGTAGGGCAGCTTGGCTGTCTGATAGAATGCAGATATCCGTTGAAGATATTCTGTTTATCTTTAACCATTTTAAGGCTTCATGAATAGCGTTTATTTCCGCTTGAAAAACACTACAGTGATCCGGTAATTTAAAGGATTCACTAATAGAAAGCTCTTCGCAAAATAACCCTGATCCTACACCGGTGTCCATTTTGGATCCGTCCGTGTAGATCTTAACGGGTGTGTTGGGTGTTGGATCTTCTTCAAGCCATTCCAGTCTAGAAGGGATTTTCATTAGGAAATTCCTTTCGAAGCAAAGAATGGGAGGGTGATAATCACAGTCACTGGGTATATCCGTGTAGGAGTCTAAAATGGTTGAATGTCCATATGTGACAGTTCTCCATTGTGAGCTCGCTTTGAGCCTTAAAGCGGAGCAGGCCGCTGAGTATTTGCAGAAGAGATCATCACTATAGTCATCCACCGAGAAAATAATGAATTTCTTTTTCCCCAAACTAATATAAAAGTACCGTAAAACAGCGACAAACAATACCTTCACTCTCAACGTTATAATGATTTCAGCAAGTGTGCGGCATTATTTTTCCCCCAAAAATAATTGGTTTTCTCGTTTTAAAGTTTAATTATTTTTCAATTTCAAGATTTAATTTTCTTGATTGAAAAACTGTGGTAAGTAAAAATAAAGTAAAAAGAGGTCAAGCTAATGATAATATGGATACTTGCCAAATAAACACAGCGAAATATTATATTTTATAATTAATTTCACCTTCTTTAATACACTTAGCTGTGTACCAATCAAACAATCAACAAATCATAAAAATGGTAGCGTCTGTTTGCAGTAGCAGTTGCCGCTCAACAGACAGTGCGAAAAAACACGATACGCACAAATGATACGCATAGTTGAAGCTCATTCTTTACCTCTCTCAATATGTTTGTAGGTCCCAAACTATTACTATTAATACTAACGCTCTTTTGCTTTCTTTTTCGGCTAATTTTAGTTTATTAAAAAAAAAAAAAAAAAAAAAAACATATCTCGATGCTCGTTTTTGGCATATTTTCGTACGAAATTTATCTCGCACGCACTTTGGAGAATATAAACTTATGCAAATATTTTATCTTTCACATGCACGCTTTTACAGAAACACATAATTAGCAACAAAAAACTCAATGTGTAAACCAGATAAATATATACGAGTATGTGCATATGTAAATAGCCTACATACACTGTACGACACTCAAAGACGATCCCGAGATTTGGTGCTGCCCGATTCAAGCTGGTGCGCAGCATTGTTTCCTGAATGTAACGCATCGAACTCATGAACGCTTTCCATTTGTGCATATGATGGGACAAAAATGTGGTGCCATAAATTTGGGGTAGTGTCAGGAAAAGCAGTCCACCAAATAGAAAAATCAAATAACGCGTTGACTGCATTCGGAATGCGAACAAACTTCAATAACAAATTTTATAATTTATGTGGCAAGCAAAAGAAATGCACTAAGCAATTAAAAGCGTGTGAAACAATTAACATGATTTTTTTTTTACTTAAATAACGCGTCGTTTCACTTTTGATAGAAATTTCGTGTAATAAAACAACACACTCTTTTTCACATATAACCGTTACAAGAAATTTACAACATCTAACAAACGCACCACCCGGCCACGCGACTCACAATTTTCAACGCCAAACTGTTTGTGATGCCCTATGGCATAGAACTGATGAGTTGTAATATCGAGTCTTATGCGTTTTCCCGCTCATCGTGATGACTGCCAATCGATTGATCTGTACAAAGCCGTAGTCACAGCGCTACTATCCAACGTTGGTGATACGCTCCAAAGCCACAGCCGGTGGGGCAGCTGTTAGAAGAGAGTTCAAGAAGACCCATTTCCAAGGTAGATAGATAAAACATAGAAAAATGTATAAAGGTGTAAAGCAACAACATAACGTGAATGTGAGTAAGTAGATATATTTGTATAAGAGATCTTCTGGTCTGAGCTGAGTAAATTCTTATCCATAATAGAGCGAGACAAAGTTGTTGTAATCCGTTAGTCTACAAGTGTTAAAGCATTCATTGTGTTGATAGCTATGTCTGTGTGTGTGTGCACGTATTTTATCGAATATTTTTACAAGCGAAAGTGTTGCAGTGGGGCGGAAACCACATCGCATTAGCTTCCCAACAAAACTTGTATTAAAAGAAATGAAAGCAAAATAAAATAAAATTATTTTTATCACGAAAGCTTGCGCGCAGGCGCATTAGCCACAAAAACAAATAAAATACTATACAGTGAAAAATCAAACTACACAGCAACCATTCTAGATCGTGAAGTGCTATTTTATGGAAAAAGTCATACTAGTTCAAAAAAGACTAGAATGATACCAGTTGAAAAAGGCCAATTAGAGCTGTGCGCAAAGCATATATATTCTTTAATACGAAATTATTATAATGACGCAACATATTGATAAGTTTTGACTATTTACTTATTCACTTCTTAGTTTCAACTATTATTTTATACAAGTATAGTTAATTCTCACCAAAAAGACCTAATAATCCAAATCCAAAACTAAGAGGATTTATGAAAATTCGAAAAATTTGTTTTCAAATTTAAAATTTTTCAATCAGAATTGAAAAAACAGCTTATGCTTTTGTAGCTCATTAAATTTTCAGTTTAACAAACTTCAATTTAGTAATGTTTTCCCTTGAAGGTATTGCGCATTTTCACCCTATAACGAATGCGCCGACATTTTTTTATACAGGATTATTATTAAATCCGAAATTCGTGAAATCGTCCTTATTAATTTCTAATGGCACACAAAGATGAAAATTTTCGTGAAAAATTTATGCCAATGCTTTACTTTGGCGGAAGAACACTATTTTATTTCCTTGTTTACTCCTCTCGGGAGCATAGGGCCTCGAAAATACTCTTCCATTCTACACGGTTCTGTGCTGTTGTTCTTGCACCGTCCCATGAGATGTCGGCATCTGCTAGTTCGCGCAGCATCGACCTTCTCCAAGTGTTCTTTGGTCGACCACGACCTCTGCTCTCTTGCGGGTTCCAGTCCAGTGCCATTCTTGTGATGCTATCTGGTGGTTTTCTCAATGTGTGACCTATCCATCGCCACTTTCTGCATTTGATTTGCCTAAGGATGGGTTTCTCATTCGTTAATCTCCACAGTGCGTCATTATTCTGCAGATTATGCGGAGGCATTTGTTGACGAATGATTGTAGCCTCTGTGTGATGGTGTTAGAGACCAGCCATGTTTCACTTCCGTACAACAATACGGACTTCACGCTTGAGCCGAATATTCATAGTTTAGTGCGCCTGGAGATTTGCGAACTCCCCCATACCGTATGCATACGCCCGAATGCCGCCCTTGCTTTTTTTAGCCTGCAGTTGACATCTTCATCTGCTTCACCATCTGCCATGATGATGCAGCCGAGGTAACAGAAGCTTTCGACAACTTCCACCGGGCATCCGTGAGCCGCCATTGTGTTATTGTGGTTAATCCTCGAAGCCTTGATCTTGGCGATTTTGACCTCCAGTCCGACAGTGCGTGCCAACACGACTAGTTTGTCCGCCTTCGCTTGCATGTCAAAGAGTTTGTGAGAGAGGAGGCAGAAGTCAGCGGCGAAGTTCAAATCTTCAAGATCTCTGGTGGAACTCCATACAATGCCTTTTTTTGTGCAGGGTCAGTTGGTTAAGGACGTCATCTAGGACGATGACGAAGAAAAGAGGCGACCGGGGACAACCTTGCCTTACGACGTGCGTTGGTAATGAATAGATCGCTGATATCGCCTTAGTGAAACACTGCCAGTTCGGAGTTCTCGCAGAGGGCTTTAATAAGGCGGATTATCTTGGCGGGAACTTCCTTTCTACTCAGTGCCAGCCATATTCCATGTGATAATGTGGAACGCCTTCTTAAAGTCAACGAACAGCATGTAGAGCGGGGAGCGCCACTCAACTGATTGTTCTACTATAATCCTTCGGTGAGGGCGAAAACCAGCTTTCTCGTCTCTTAAGGAGCGTTCGATATCGATATAAGAAAACATAAACTAAATAAAATTAATTAAAATGTTTTTAAGTTAATTTTATAAAGTTAAAGAGAGCAAAAATGTTAGGAAAATGACCCACCGCAATCAATACGAGAGGCTGACTACTATGTTGACAAAAGGGCCGGAATAAATTAAAATTAATTCATTTACATATTCTTATAAAAAAGAAGTGTAGAGTACTCACCGCGAGGCTTAGTGCTGTCGAACCACATTTATGGCTTGGACCAAGTGCATCCTCCTCCACATCAAGTACGTATTTCAGTGCACAATTGACCAGTTATTTAAGTGGTTGGCAACACTAAGCACGAAAATGCTCCAATATTCTGCCAGGAGTTCATTTGTAATACAGGGCGTGATATTCATGATAATAGGGCTGATAATAATTTCGGCTATTATCAAATTATAAGGCTACACACAATGAGGATTAGACGAGTATAATCATTGAACGAATCAGTTGTACGCCTTTTTGTCCATTATGACTTACCTGGTACCTATGATTAACTGGTAGCTATTTAAAAAATGCTATATTAAATGTCATTCCACCTGCAGAGGCTGTCCAGTTCGTTAAGTAATATGATCCAGTGTTAAAAATATAACTTTAGCTGAAAAGCAAGTAAGTACGTAAGTAAGTATGTAGTTCAGAACTAGTAGATTTTACTGCATGGTATCTATAATTCATACCCATAATATATGTATGTCGTAGTTAATTATAAGTAAATATACATAAAAGAATAGCGCTGAAGATTAATTAAGCAAATTAAGAAATCGAACACCCAAAGGTCCCATCTCAAATTTTTTTGTTTTAATTTTGAATGAATTCGAGACCAAAAGAAGATTAATAAAAGAGAGGCGAAACATATTACCTGTGCTATGCTGTGTCTGCTGAGTTCTAACACAAGTATTTGCTTAAATTTGAAATACCATTAACTCGATTTCCTCATTTTGTTTTATGCCGCTACGTAGAAATGTTTGCATAGATCAGACGGAATAAAGGGGAGTTTTATTTATGTATTCATTTATTTCAAAAAAGTCAAAAAACCTTCGTTCTTGCGGCTCACTAATAAGTAAGGGTTTTTCAATTAAAATTATGCTTTTTAAAATAAAGGGTGATCAATTTAGATGTATCGGATTTTAAATTGAAATAAAACAACGAAAATTCGTGACTTGACACTTAAAGTACGTACACATATGCATTAATTACCAATAAATCCACAAAATTATTCTATTCAGATATAGCAGATTACCTGGAAAATTGACAATCAGCTGTCACTACTGGTTTTAATTTGAAATGAAAACGAATAATGAAATTATATTGGTGAAATATTTCGGTGTTTTTGGTTTGTTTAATTATTACCGTTATGAAGAAAAGACAGTTGGAGGAAATCCGTAAACGACGTTTACTAAGGTTTTAAAAAAATTATGGTAGAAATACGCATTTGAAACTCGATATCACATTTTATATAATATTAAGTAATAAGAGGACACACGCTTTTTTCTGTTATATGAATGCATTATTACTAATACCTAACAAACATTTTATTAGAATTATGTCTACAAACCTGTTTTCTATGGCGACATCCATTTTATTTTAACCTTTTTATTTACACGCGTAAAAATAATGATCTATTACACAGAAAACACAGGGTTGCATGTGAAAAAGTATGGTTATTGTCTAGGATTATCTTATAATCTCAGATTTTTGGAGAGAAATTTTGTATGAGAAATCTCGCTTTTTAATTACGAAAGTAGTTGGATCATCTACTTATATGTGAAAAAGTAGTACGAAAAAGTAGTTGGATCATCTACTTATATGTGAACGCATTATTAGTTTTTAAAGATATTCTCTTTTAAATGATGGCCGCAACTGCGCCGTAAATTGGCCATCCGTAAACTCTAATTTTGAATGACTCGCTGGAGGACTTCGGTCAGTATCTCGTAAATTTTTATATACAATACAATACTATTCAAGTACATATTTAAAATGTTTATATTTCTGTAAGTACCGGGAATTGTTCAATAAAACGCAAAATAATTTAATCATCAAAAGCTATTTTGTCGCCTTCAAAATAGGATCCATTCGAGGCAATACACATATGCCAAAGATTATTCCAGTCATCAACGCAACTTCTAAACGCGTTTCAAGAGATCTTCTTCAGCTCCTTTAGCGAATTTTCCTTAAGGGGTAACACCACTGTACACGCGTAAAATAAACACGATTTTTAAAGAATTTTTTTGTATAGAAGGAAAGGGAAAACAGTCACTCTGATTTGGGAAGTTATTACTTATATACTAAAATACAAAACTACAAAGTTTGATCGAAAAATTTTACAAAATGGCCGCATTGGAGACATTTTTGTAATGTGGTTTCTCTTGAAGGAGCTCCGCGGCACGCAGCACAGAGGGTGCAAATTTTAATCTGGAACAAAGAAGCATTTTTTTTTCTTAATCTAGATAAGAATAGCTAGAGAAACACGTAGGGGATTTAAAAAATATTTATTTTTGTGGAATTAGCAAGCATTTGAAGGAAAACACTCTATTTTGGACTAAAAAAACGGGACTTAAATAATTATAACAATCGTTTAAATTAATCTATCGAAAATCCCCTACGCTCTTCTCTTAAGAAGGTTATTATACAGACGTAGTGAAAAACCTGATTAAAAATATTTAAAATTGTTTGAGTTATGCTGCGTGCCAATTTCAGAAAACGTGTTTTGAGAAAAACTCGTTTAAAGTTTGGAAATTTGGAGAAGTTGTTAGGTAGCAGTCACTAACGCTTGGTTAAAAGCTTAATATATTTATGAAATGAACTTCGGTAACGTATAAAACTTTTTGTTCTGTATTTTAAAAGGTTCAAAGAATTTTTTAAGCTTATAAAAAAAAATCAATTTTTTGAAATTCCTACAGTGGTGTTACCCCTTAATGGGCTCTATCGACTCAAAGCGGCGTCCCGGAGTGGCAATTTAAGTTTTTGGAAAAGGAAAAATAATATTCTTTATTTACCGTAGAACCATTTGGAACGAATTCCGAGTGCACATCATCATGATCTTCCGATGAAGTTTTTGAAAGAAATTCAACTGTCTTAGAACGAGTCGAGCAGCTACGCGTCTCTTGCCTAATCGATGGTGTAAAATGTTGCGAATTGATTCGTGAGACACGCCAAGGTACACGACTTCTCGGCCCTCTGCAAGAGCCTTATACCACTCGTAGACCCGTGTTTTTGATAAACCACACTCGCCATAGGCTTCCTGCAGCATTTTCAATGATTCGGCGAACAAAATCCCCTCAAAACACAATAACCGAAAATACTTCGCTTTAAAAACAAACGCTTTACAAAACAAGAAAAAACAAAGAATAAATCTCAATACAATTGAATATTTCCAGTTTACTTTTTATTATATCCAAACCGTGTATACACTCTGGTGATTTTGTCATGAAACCGTCCGAAAAGTTTGAAAAAAAATAACCGAAAAGAAGAACTTCCGAGTGAAATTTGCCACTAAAACATAACTAAATCAACACTTTTTTACTTACTCTTTTATTTTAAGGATACACTGATGAAAGCAATTGCAATCTAATATGTAAAGATACTGAATTTGAGTCGAAGAATACAAGGGATATTGTAAAACATGGAAATGGTTCTGTGGCAGTATGGGGACGCAGATGTCGGAAATAATTTTTATGTAGATGAAAGTAATCATTTCTGAACATCCACTTTGGGCAATTCTTTCTTTCCATCAGAATAACGACGCGAATCACTCCCCCACTGTTGCCAAGGTACGGATCATTTATAACTCGGCTGATCTCAATATAATTGAGTACATCTGGGAGGAAGTGTTCAGAAAACTAAAAATAAGGGAAATCCAACGAATAATAATAAAGGCCAAAGTAAAAGGTGAAGTCCTAAATAAACAAGGCAGGTGTCATAAGAATGTTTTTGATGCCGCCATCTTTTTAATCAGTTAGTGGCGATAATTGTCTATTTCATGCCGGAGTTCATGAGTGGTTCACTCATTTCAGAAATGGTTGTCAGGACATAAAGGACAATGAACGGCCCAAAATCAGTAATCACCGAAAACTCCATCGGAATTGTTTGTAAATTTATCAAAAATGAACCGAATCATCATCAAAATTCATGAAATCGTGGTTGAATATCTCCAAACCATCGATTTATCGCATTTAAACTGATCACTTGGGCTTAGAAAAGGTCTGCGCACATTTCATTCCGCACAAGTTAATTGCGGACCAAAAAATTTCGCAGAATTTAACATTCGAAAGTCCTCATTAAAGAGGCGAGAAAATACGAGAACTTCCTTTACAACATTGTAACTGGTGATGAAACGTGGTGTTTCCAACACGAACCTGGAACTAAGCGTGAAAGTGCCGGGTGGAAGATCCCAGGCGAGCTACCACCCAAAAAATCACGTTTGGAAAAGTCAAAAATCAAGTCGATGCTCATTTGTTTTTACAACTCCATAAGGAGTTCGAGCCAATGGACCAAACCATCAATGCTATTTTGTACCTTGGCGTTTTGAACCATTTATAGCATCGCATTCGTCGGATTCGCCCTGAATACCGCGAAGGAGGAAGCTTTAGCGCATTCTGTGATTTATTGTTCAATAATTCATATTCTAAAATTTAAGTCAGAATTTCACAGAACTGACAGATGATGGTCTCAGAGGGACCAATTTTGTTAAAGCCATATTTTAGGCTACAGTGGTCTGTAAATTAACCAGTTAAAAGTCTTTTGTCTACTTTGCTGAGCGAAAGTAGCATATCAGAGCTTCTTCAGCCCGGCGTTAGGAATTGTTTCGCTTATCGCTGGCTAATAGAATTTCGCCAGCAAATTCCAACAAATTTCATTAACGTGACCTTTTGAAGTCCATAGAAAGTCTGACGACCAGGCATGTTTAATGTTCCGAAAATCTGTTTTAATATTGAACAGTAAGTACGTATGTATATCTATCATTTTAATTCTTATGGTGCTAATTTTTAAATCATTCCATAGATCCACTTAGAAACGAAAATTTAAAGTTGCTGGTTTGAACAAAAACTGCCAGAAAGCCAAGTGCTTGGATTTCTTAAAGGCGCTCTTGTTGTATTTGCGGCAACATATATACATACATACGTAAATAAACAGTAATTATACGATAACACCTGCGGGCAATTCAATATACTATTCAAAACACTGTTTAAAGACCGAAAGCAAAAATGCTACTTGACCACTTATGGTTTGTTGCCTATTCTTTTCTAGGGGAATTGCTAAGCTTTCCACAAATATCATTCCAACTCTTTTTGCACCATTCTACTGTCTATGATCCAATTCATTCATTGTTTGTGTAGACAGTACAACGGTAAATACTTACTGATTAAAGTTTGCTGCTGCTTAAGAATGAAGATGTTAAATTTGCTGAGTCACAAAATCGTGATAAAATACCAGAAAAACAACTTACCGTCATGAGAGGAATATTATGACAAGCTCAGATTTACATTAGTAATAAAGGGTGGTTAAATTTCAAAGGCCGATGTTGAATGTGAACCACACCTAAACGTCAACGACACCGTTAGACTTCTTTCTTTAGGGTTATTTGAAAGAAAAGGTGTACATCGATAAGCCAGCAACAATTCCAGAGCTAAAGGATGAGATAATTCGGCACATTAACGGCATAGAACCTCAATTATGCCTCAGCTTCATCGAAAATTTGAACCATCGGATGGAGGTGTGCCGCCGAGGCCGTGGTGGTCATTTGGCTGATATTTTGTTCCATACGTAATTTAGCCATACCAGTATTATCATAATAAAGAGAAATGACAATAATTTCTTAAAAAAATTGTAACTTGAAACTTAACCACCCTTTATATAACACACTGACAGTCAATTTGTAAATATTTTGTTAGTAAATAGACTGATTAAACTCGTTAGTGACGCCAGTAATGTTGTGTTAACTTGGCTGGCCAATACTGATCTCGCAACGCCTAGAATTGGTTCTTTATGTCCCGAAGAGATTTCAAGAAGGCGCAAGCCATATGCATCTGAACTATGCTTAATAACTGAAAAAATTAGTTCACTGGTTTGGCGTTAATAACAATGTACGACGAAAAAAGAAGGCAAACATGCGGGAGAGCAATATGGAAGAAGGCTATTGTACTACCTGCCCGAATGTCACAATTTTTTTACTGTGCATTGAAGTTTTTGACGGCTGCCGCCATACGCAAATGGCTTAGTGCGTTACTACCATTCGACAGTGCGCAGGTTTGAATCTCCGTGCATGAAAGAGCAAAATGAAAGCAAAAGTGTTTTCTAATAGCGATCGCTCCTCGGCGTCTGACTGGGATTGTGTCGATATTTTTCCCCTTTCGGAGTTACGATTACAGATACTCGTAGCTGATGATGCAGTAAGTACAACGATTGCGGAAAGTACAACCATTGCAGCAAGTGATTTTTTAACCTCATTCGGAATCCAAAGCTAGACCCGCTGGTCTAGAAATTTCAAAAAATCGATTTTTTGTTTTTTCCATATTTCGAAAGCATAGTATCTTAAGAATGTACTGTGCAATTTAATGTGGAAATTCTCAATACTATAACTTCTACATCCTACATCCAACTTTAAACTCATTTATCTCGAAACGACTTTTTTCGGTCTGGTTTGTCAAAAAAAAAAAAAAAAAAAGAGCTAATATGTTGTTCCCAAAGTCAATGGCTATCGCCCGTACTAGAAGCTTATTATTATTTCAATTATTTCGAATTTTTTTAATAAAAAACTGAAAACCCCAATTTTTAGAGTGTCAAATTCAAAACCACGCCATTTTTTTTTTTTGTTCTAAATAGTACGGGACATAGCTACAGTTATACTGATTAATAATTTTTTTGATTTTTGTATTTCACATAAATAGAAGAGCTAAAATGGACAACACCGTCCATGTCCATTTTTTAAATTATTAAAATTAAATTTTTTTTCTTCATTTTTGTATGCAAAATAAATTAAATTAAAAAAAATTCCTGAAAACACCCTAAATTTTCGAGCTTTAGACCACCGGTCCTTAAAACAGTCAACTCTGAGTAGTATAATATAAAATCATTTGATTACCTGCAATTTTCACTAAATTAAGGAACGCAGGGTAATGCAAGCTTTCACGTAATAATAAATTTCAATTTAACAAATTTTTTTAAATTTTTTATGTAAAAGAACTTAGATAAAAAGCTTAAACAATTTAAATATCGTTTTTAATTTTTTTTATTGTAAAAAAAAGTCTTGAAAATACCCTAATTTTTCGAGCTCTAGACCATCGGGACCCCTTAAACGAGGCTCAGAAACAGTGTGGTACTAAGCAGGCGAGTGTGTACAAAACAAACCAAAACCGAAAATGTCTTAAATTTCCAATAAAACTTATCGCTTTAAAGTGTATTTAGTTCGTGTAAAATAAAAAAAAAATTGGATTAATTTCATTTGGAAAAAACGTCAGCTTCAAAAACAGAAACTTGCACCGAGCTCAGTTTTCATTACGTGCAAAAATCAAGTTTCTACTGTAAATTCTATTTGAAAGCAAAAAAAAATATTTCATTTATTTAAATCAGATATCATAGTATTTAGGATATGGTAAAAATATATATTAATAATGGTTACCGTTATTTTAAAAAGGTCATGGAATGACTTTAACGGCGCAGAAGGGTTAATATGATAGTAAGTTTAAGGCAGTAACGCTAAGCCTTTTTGCAGATGGTCGGCGAGATAAGGCGAGAAAACGTTCAGAACGTTTTACTTGACTACTTCAATATATATAAACATAGTTTATTTAATCTAAAAGTTTGATAACTTAAAGAAAACCATATAGAAGGTTTAAATTTCGCAGCTTACAAAAATTGTTTTCATTTTTCGCATAGCAAAACCTTTAAGGTAACCTAAAGATGATTTGTGATTGGCAAATAAATATCAGAAGTTTGAGGTTAAGAAAACTCCAATTCCATATTTATGAAAACTGTAAAAGCATTTTATGAACGTATCGCTTCTGCTCCGTTATTATATGTTTTTAGTGAATATGGGAAGAGCAAAACTTTGATTTTCTTTAATTAACAGCAATTTAAAAATCCATGCAAATATTCAATAGCAGCAACAATAACGAAGACCTCGAATTTGCAATATCCTTAGTGACATCATCCGCTTCATTATGCAATAATTGGCCCATATGCTAATAAGTAATACTGCTTCCTGTATACATACATACATACATACTATGTATTTTCAAAGCAATTCTCATCATCAGCGGCATTTCAACCATCTCACATTGCTATGCAGCCCAATGCAATGACAACGACGTTGAACCTATTGATGATAATGTTAATGATGAAACTGACTGAAGTCAAATGACGTATGAGCAATGGCAGCTTCTCGTCTGCTATGTGCTGTTACGCATCAACATAAGAAAATAATTTTCAAACTTTGCCGCCTTCAAATAAGCATAAACATTTTTATTTCTCCAGCAGTTACGAATATGTTTGTGTCGAAAGGTTGTCTTGCTTTTATTGCTCGTTTTTTACTCATACCGCTGCAGCTATTAAATATATACGAGTATGTACAGGTATGTATGTGCTATAAATGCTCCTTATGAACACTCATTTATACGGCTACAGGTTTGCAGAAGCACACATACGCATGTAAAATTGTTTACGAGTATTGTGCAGGTATGTCTGTGTATATGTGTGCACTGAAACATGAGCGCGTATTGTGGGAATGTCTTTATTTTAATAACAGTGCGCCAAGCAAACTTGTCGTGAACTCAGTCTGTTTGTATGTCTATTTGATACTTTGCACTGACAGTTGAGTTACACCTCTCCGAGGGAGACATACCACGACAGAGCAGTACTTATTAAGTAGAGTATCAAAGTTACTTTTGCATAGGTTTGTTTTATTTGTGAGTGTCAATGCTGTTGCAATGTGCGAGTATGTGTGTGTATTTGACTCTAGAGAAATTCCACAAACCTTTCTTTCACCACCCACCTTGACATCTACTCTAATATGTATGTTTGTATGTACCAGCAGCTGCTTTATTATTGTATTATAAACTGAAAGTTTTGTAAAAATTTTCAAATGATTTCATTTTATACTTCATGTATTCATTTTCATTTTTGTCTTTTTCACTATTACGGGTATCTTCTTCATTTCCCTAACTGCCTTACAAATGACGTCGTATGTGCAATGAGACCCGCCTTTATTTGCAATATAATGCCTTGGCGTATGATAAGTTACTGTAGCTTCCTAAGTAACTAGAAGTACTCACACAGTTATATGCAAATGCCTGCATATCTGTTAGTTGCAAACTACTTCCTCCAAATTATCCTAGGCCAGATGGTGGCGCTTCATGCTGGTCGTTATCTCAAGTCCTTGTATGCTTCATTTTCCTTCCGGTTAAGTTTAACTCCTTTGTTCACTTATGTCCTCAAATTTCAGTCATTTCAATCATCATTTCTGGAAATGTATTTGGCGTTGTACCTTTATGTGTGCATGTGGCATATGTATGAATGTACGAGTATGTGCATAACACGTACAAAATAGTTTTGCTTATCATACAGACATTTCTTAATTTCGTATCAGCTTCATTTTTATACCATACTTAGCACAGCCTGATGTCAGTTAGAGTTTTAGCCGATCAACTGAGCTCCTTTAGCTTGCGAAAAAAAATATATTATAAACGTTCAAAACAGGGTTTTCACTAGGTGTACCAATAATGGGGAAAGTTTTTTGTCCCGCGATTTCGAGATTTATACAGTGGCTCAATATAGAATTCTGACATACATAGCATGCAGCTTCAAAGTCAAAGTTTTTGTAAGAAAGGCAAGTTAAATATTTTAATTTTATTTATATTTTATATTTTTATTTTTATATTTTTCTATTGGGTATTCAAATAGTATTTTTAAAATAGTAATACTAATTTAAAAATCCATTATCTACTTGTTATAAAAAATGTATCATGCAAAATTTATGTCAAAATCGAAGTCGGGCATCTGGCATTATTCCGATTGTTTGGCACTTTAAAAGGGGAATCCCACAATTAATTTGCTGTCGGTAGAACAGTGCAAAGAAAAAAACCAACGTAATAAATAAAAAAAAAATCAGTAGTGTTTGTTCAAGAAGTTATAAAAATGGGTAGAAAGCGGGGACAAAGCTCAATTCAAGTCAGAAATTTAATTATTAGTCATCATGAAAAGGGTAAAATCGTTCGCAGAAGTAGTGGATAGACCCCGTTCCACTGTATATCACGTGATAAAACGTTTCAAAGAAACAAAATCCGTGAAAAATAAGAAAAAATCGGGACGACGAAAACTGTTTTCGAATGCCGATGAACGGTGGATAGTGCAACAAATTAAGAATAATCCAAAAATTGATCGCTCCTAAGCTCGCAACAGAAGTCGCCGAACACCTTAATATTAACTGCAGCCCCGAAACTATACGTATAGTGTTGCGAAAGGATACTTATAATGGAAGTGTTGCACGAAAAAAAACACATTCAAAGTAGATATAAGAAAGGTCAGCAAAAAGTACCATGCAACGATAGAAACGCACTGCAACAATGAAGTAAATGTAATTCCTGCACAAGAACTCATGCAAGCCCGTCGACTCCAACGCAAACGACCGATCAACCTTATATACATAAATCATAAACCAAATTTTATTGATAGTTGGATAAATAATATTAAATAGCCCATAAATGCTCTAATAAAAAGTGTAATTGTTAATTAAATGACAAATACGTTACTTTGGGAAACAAAAAAAATAATCAACGAGATTTACCGATTAAAACCGTCATTTGGCTAAGGAGTTCTGGAAGCACGTTTTCTATGCAAATGAAAGCAAGTTTAACATATTTAGGTTAGGTGGACAATCATATATCTGGAGAAGAAATAATGAAGAGTTGCTGAAAAAAACTTACGCCCAACAGTTAAACATGCGGGTGGGTCGGTAATGGTATGGGGTTCTATGTCCGCTGTGCTACTGGAAATTTGTGCCTCATTAACGGCAATATGGACCACAAGCAATACCTAACAAATATGAATAAAAATTTTCTCCAAAGTGCTGAAAAGTTGGGAATTAAGGGCAATTTCCAGTACTATCAAGACAATGATCCCAAGCATAAGGCACTTGATGCCCATCTATGCCGCATATGCCACTGCCCTAAAGTATCATACTTGAAACATCTCCACAATTTCCAGACATCAATGTAACTGAACATTTGGCTGTGGGCTCATTTGGAAAACCAACTGAAAAAGTTTGTTATTAGCAACTAGAAAAACCAAGAAGATGCTATTAAAGAAGTGTGGGGGAAAATAGATCCTTTAAGGTACAAGAAGCTGGTCGAATCTATGCCAAGAAGACTGAAAATGCTGTGAGAAAAAATAAAGGCTTCTTGACTAAATATTAATTATATTGTTTTTCTTAAATATTTTTTGCCTAACTGTACTTTATATAAATGTCCGAGTTCTCTTTTGTCATGTATTTGGCTAAGTTTTTATGTTTGTATTTTTTAGGTGCGAATGAGTTAAATTTTTGTTTATGTTTTTTGTAGTTTTGAAAAATACGCTTGAAGAACGAAAATAAATGTGACACATAAACGCATTAGATTTGCATTTCAATATATAGTATATTTTTTTGATTTAAAACCATATCACTTGGGTATCCGAGCTTGTTATTGAGCCACTGTATATTTTAAATAAGCATCTTCTAGAATGATAGAGAAACATATTGCGCCCTCCCGATTCGCCATGTCGTAAAAGCCCATAAATCAACAAGCAAACGGAAGGGGAATTACTTGTGAAGAAGAAGAGTAGGTGAAAGCTATGGAAACAACCAAACATAAGAAATTATACGCACACACACACACTTTCTTGCCACGGCGTCTTGCGCATAAAAACGCGAAAAACTACATTTAAAGGCCTTATATTATTCGTTTTTAATAGTTTAATTAGTTTAAATCTCACAAATCACAAATCTACCAAGCCATTCACTGAATTTTCACAAACATCTAATTTCTCCTACTTTTGTTTCTGCTTTGTTCGTTTAGTTTGTATTGCGAAGGGAGCCGGCGTCTGACTTGTCAAAATCGCGAAAAATAAAGTAACTGTTTTTTAATGGCGCCGCCTTAGAAACTCTTGGATCTTGACTTCTGAAAATTCTTATACAACAAAAACTTACCTAATACGGCTGAATGAGTTGATTTATTTTTAAATATTAATACTGCAGTTTTCAACTCAAATCAATTAATATCTACTATTTTATCCTTCCCTTTGGCCCCATCTGCGTACTCGTACATTTCAGTAAATCTGGAAATTTTTTATAATTTACTTATAGATTAGTTCACTAAATATTAAAGTACTAGATGGTTTCTCACAACCCGCATCCACATGTTTTAAAATAAAACATATAAAAGTTTAGTTTCTTTCTGATTTTACTATTTTTCACATAAAATACGGCTTTTCACAATTATATGTGAAAAATGATATCAATGAAATTCAATCATGAAGAGCACGTCTACAGGTAAAGTCAGCCAAGAAATCTATTCCTGACTGCCTAAATGTTGAGAACGTCGTGATGTCGGTTTTGAAGCAACTCTTTACGCCACAGCATCAATATTGTTAATAAATAAACAAAATAATCTCCTTAGGAATGAGCTTTATTTTCGATCGAAGATATAAAACAAAGAAAGTTTGTTTGGATCAAAAACATAACAACGCACAAAATGATCATTAGTTCATAGTGCGAAAATTACACTCGAAAATAAAAGTTTTATTTTTCACCATAAAAATATATGTCGGTATTATATCGTTGTCGAGTATAGCCTGGCATCTTCTCGGCATGCTCTGAACCAGCTTTTCTGCGTAGCTCGTCGACAAAGAGGACTAGATTTTGCGAACTTGACGCACGAGTTGCTTTAAATCGTGGACAGGCTTTCCGGCAAGATGCATTTTCATAATTCCGCACACATTTTCAATGAGATTGGCGTCTGGGGACTGGGAAGGCCAGACCAATACTAACTATGACGCCATTTTCTTGTTTTGTTGTTCCTCAATGTGTTTTTCTGAGAGCAATGATTTGGATGATGTGGGACGGTAGGATATGTTCGCCTCCTTCAGTCGTCGTTCAATGGTGTTGATACTACATCTATTCCCTTTTTAGCAAGAATTGTGCGTGCTTGGCGTAGTCACAAAAGAAGAGTCCCGCTTAAAAAGTTGGACGATCAGTTTATCCTGCTTTTTTGTTGTCACTCGCTTCAAGCCGCGCTCGGAAAAGTCATCAACATCTTTGTACACTTTATACAAACAAACTTTTTTTGATTTTTTAATCACTTTTGCTGCCGCGGCGTAAAATAATTTCAACCCTTTGGAATGCGTGCATAAAAATACCGCCTCGAAACGCTTCGCGTACTTCTCACTCATTTTTGTTTTGTTGCGTTTACGGGAAAGTTTCGAACGACACTAACCTGAGTTAGCCCTGGCGTCATAGCCTTTGAGTGGAACTATTACAGAACGAAATATATCTTGAAGTTACAACAAAAAGGCCAATTCTTTTCTTTTGACACAGACTGTATTATTATGGATCGGAAATTTTAAAATCTCAAAATAATGTTTAAATGTTAATTTCTTTGATAAAACCCATATTGGTTACGGCCCCCATATACGATTTTACCCGAAAGCTGACTTGTCGAATATGTAGGAAGTGTCCTGAGAATTTTCTTTTTAGCTCTCTCCTTCTTTATTTCTTCTTAACAGCTCGTTATATTTAACTCGTTACTAATATATTGTGTTGCTTTTTGTATCATCAGCTGAATTGTCTAGCATTCCTTGATTGTTTGCCTATTTTACCGCTCAATTGATTTTGCAATTTATTTGAGCGCACTTCACCTCAATTCAGGCTCATCATGAATGCTCTCAAGCACACAAATGAGTTCGTTCGACGAGCACTCATACATCCGTACATGTATTTCCATACACATAGGTGTGTTTAAATGTATGTTTGTATGTATGTATGTATGTATGTATGTCTGTATGTGCCCCCCTTTATCAATTTATGTATTTGTTAACCTTCTGTGCATACATGCTTTCACATTCCGTTAGAGCATTGGTTTGCGTGCTACTGTCTACTTGTCGTAACGTGCTGCATGTGGCATTGGCACCCTTCTCAATTTCACTCGCTTCTGCCCACTTTTTATGCCATTCGCTATTTCAGGCAATTGACTTTTACTCTCATCATTGACTTTTTCGCATTTTCGATTCTATTTACGCCCAATAATCATCATCAATGTCAACTCCGTGCCGGGCAACAATAACACGCACACAAGCAAGTAACCGCCTGAACTGAAACGACGATGAACAAAGGCGCATAAATAAAAAATAGAAACAAAAACAAGAACACACAACGTCGAAACTATTGACAGCGCTGCCAGTAAAATGACAACAAAAGGCATGGCAATTGCAGCACCAACAGTCATGGCACAAACACAGTGCCACACGCGACCATACCCACACACGCACACACACACACACCACGAAAGCAATATGGCCACTTAACGTTGGTGACCGACTCTGCCACGCAATGTGACAATGTCAATGGCAGCATGGTGGCATCATCATTGATATCATTTGCCAGCAGGAATTGCGCGCGTTGGCAGTTGTGGCATTTAACGCCACTACAAAAAAATACAAAAAATAAAAACAAAAACAGGCAAGCATTCACTCGCACTGTCGCCAGTTGCAGGAGGCGTGTGCCATTGCTGTCGGTCGTTTGGTGGCAGCCATAACATTTCCCAGCACTTACTGCTCAGTCGACTTTTCACATTTGCTCGCATTCATTCACTGTTCGAAATTCGCATTCGTATTGACATTTATATCGATTGCTGGCAATTTACTGAATTACTGCAGCGTATGTTGAGTGTTGTTGCTGCTTGCTGCTTGCTGACTGACTGTACTGCTGACTAAAATTGTATTCTATGATACTCGATACCTCACCAATTCCAAATACTGATGACTTTTTAGCTATGCAATTCAATGCTTCACTCACAAGCTCACATTCTACGAGTGCTATGGCATATTGTTTGTTGTAGCTATTTTCGCCGTTTCTCTGAGCGTTTATTTATTTACTTTTCCAGTTGTTGTTGCATAAATCATAGTCACTGTTTGCTGATGCCAGTTATTTTGTGCAACTTCTTTGCTTACAATCCACTGTCGATGTGAGTGACAGTTTTAGTGCCCTGTAGCATTTTTTTCTTTTTGTAGCCCTTTTATATAAACAGGTACATTAGAGAAGTTGAAGCAGCCAATATGCATCTATAAATTCATTGGACTCATGAAAACAACCAATGAATAGGGAACAGAAAATTATTTGATACTTAGTGACGGAGAGCAGTCAGATTCAATATAATTAAATACTCACAAATTCGGTTTGGGAAAGCATCACCTGCAAGCATTAACTATTAATTAATTGAAAATCGAGTTTAGAATGGAATTTCCATAAGAAATAATTTTCGTTTTGTCTTTGGCACCAAATTTTTTCTCACCTTCCTTCCAATATACTTAAGCAGCTAAAGTTGCGAGGCCTTAACTCAGCTCATTTGTTTATCACCTAATAAGGCGGGCTCGTTAAGATGTACATGCATAACATTAGGATTTTTAAAAATATGAATATTGAAGTTTATTTTTAATATATATTTTAATAAAATTTATGAATATTTGCTCTGCACTAGACACTAGAAAACTCCAAACGTTGAGAGGAACCCTCAATCTACTGCTGGTATAATTATTTTAGCGTGGAAATGAAAGTCATAGAAATGAAATTCTTGCTCCGCTACTTAAAAATATTTGGTTTATTAATCGAATTAAATATCAATAGGTGTCAAAAGCTTGCGTGCTCCTTGATTTCTCAACCGAAGGCGAGGCCTTGAGAGAGCCAAACAGGTTGCAAATCGGTGTATGTATGATTAAGCGATTTTCGTAGCCGAATGAGTTTATATGTGACTTCCTTTCGGTGCAGTCTGGGTTCGAAATATGTTTACTCACGTGCTTGTGCTGTTCTTGCTGCTTACGCTTCAACTTTGGGCCTGATGCTAGCACATTTTCGGCGGTTCCAGATTCTGTAAGTTCTATTCATTCTACAATACGAGTACAACGTCAGAATTCTTGTGATGATTCTAAAATTATTCTTATTTAATTCCATACATATCCGCAAGGGAGCAGAGGCCGACCAAAAAACACTTGGAGAAGGCCGCTGCTGTGCGAACTAACAGATGCCGATATCTCATGGGACGGTGCAAAAACAACAGCACAGAACCGTGTACGATGGAAGAGTCTTGTCAAGGCCCTATGCTTCCGAGAGGAGTGAACAAGGAAACAAACAAAAAAATGCCATACAATCTTTAACCCTTTCGACCCGACATTCGCACAACAATCCTGGAATTGTTTATCGAAGTTGGTTAATTAGCTGCTGTATAATTTAAAAATTATTAAAAATCTCAGATGCAATAACAGAGTGGCGCGGTGGGTGGTGGTAAACCGTTGGACTAGTCGTGATACAAATAAGTACCAGCCGTCTGTAAAACACACTTTAGAAATAAGAAATAATATACACTGTAAAATTTATATTTTATTTATTTATTTTATTTTTTTAATTGTTATATTATTCAAGAAAATTTTAGTGAAAAATATTTTTATAAATAAAATTCATGTATGGTAAGGTGCGAAGCACGTTTTGCAAACGGTACTTGGCACTTTTTACATATCGTCTTAGTGCGAGTCTGAATGTTTTGAGAACTGCAATTGGTACAATGACGTCGTGTAGTGCCTTCAACAGGAAGGTGTATTGCCTTGCGCTTGACAATTGGTGTGTTCGTCCAGGTTTTGTCCGACGAACGGCTGTAGTTTGTAAGCCGTCCTGGATCAATGCCTCAGCTAAAGTAACTAAAAACGATTTGAATGGTGGTGTCTTTTTCCGATTGAAGTCGTTATAAATAACCCAAGCGTTCACTGCTGTCATCATTATCCGACGGTAAAACAATTTCTTCCACCACTTATCCGAATTTCCTATCGTACTCATAAAGCCCACACATCTGATCAGCCAAGTCGACTCCTCCCATGATCTCTCTATAAAATTTTATTTAACTTGGACATTGTACTAGAATTTTATTGTAATTTCTATATTTTTTGGCACTTTAGCACTGCATATCGTAGAAAAACTCCGCGAAACCCACCAGTCGATTTTAATTTTCACTGCTTGTCAATGCAAAAAAAAAACAGACTCCGTTAGTACAAACAACAAAAATTGTAACGAAACTTATCAGTATATATTTAAAAAGATCAGGTGAATAGCATAAACCAGCAGAAATTCACTGAGTCATTATTGTGACATTTAATCTTTAAGGGGTCGAAAGGGCTAAGTCGGTTTACGTTAAAGCTATCTACAAGTAATTTCAGTTGAAATAAATGCATACTGTCACAGTATAATCTTCTTTAAATTTTCTCTATTTCCTGAACAATAGAGTAGAAGTTACCTTTTTCTGGGACACAAAATGGTTCTGGGCCTATAAATAGCAGGCCGACCGTTTTTTAACTAATTTATCTGCCATTTCGTTTCCAAAGGTTTTTTGTTTCATTAGCTGCCCTCGACAGCCAAGCCATTCAGAGTATTTTTGTCACGAAAAAGTGCCTCGTAAAATCCATCCGCAATTTGAAAGCGGCCGAAAATTTTAAGCCATACCATTTGTAGAACAGCAAAGTATATACTCACTAATCACAAATTCACTTGAGCCCACAAATGAAGTCACTTCAACTTCTCATAATATTCGCATTATTTCTCGTTAAATTTTTTATAAAAATGGGGTCATTTTTTTACAATAACTTTATTAATCTAAGCTCCAAACTTTGTACAAAATTCCCAAAAATTAGAAAAACTCAAAATATGATCATTTGTCGAAATACCGGGTATGCAATTTTTATCCCATTTAGTTTTAGTAAAATATAGTGAAAGCTTGAAGTCGATCAAACGTGAATTTTTTTTTTTTTTTTTTGTAGACGATGTTGAGAATTGTCTTCCATTCATTCTCATTGTGTCTAAGTAGCCAAGAACACACCGATATGGTGTGCAGATGGCATTGCCTTTGCATTCTCTACATTGCGTATATAAATATTGTAAAGATGTAACTTGCTTTGGCATGACTCCCTTGCCACTTCTTAAATAATAATCTACGTATACAATATTTATTTTTATTTTAAATAAAAATGTTAATATTCGATTCCTTATATGATTGTTGCTAGTTTCCTTGTTTATTGATTCCTGGGACATGCAGTGGGATTACGATGAAATTTTAGCGAGTTGTTGTGAGCACGCCTGAAAAGGGCTACGAGTTTACCTGGATCAACATAGTATATGGTGCTAGAATACATTATCTATAGACTTCGTATTTATGGTCCGATTTGGTTCAAACTCGAAATGCGTATTAACTGCAACGGTTTTCGAAAAATAAATTATATTTAAATCTCGACATGCCTTATGAGTGATTATCAGTTTCTGCTGCGGATAGCACACAGAAAATCTTAGTTCAAACTCAATTCCAAACTACTAGTGTTGTTTGCTAGCAAACCAGTCTCACACACTCGATGATGGAATTAACATCTAAAAACAAGCGGATGAATGCAGTGAATGTCTCAATACCTTCGAAATACATCCATGCAGCATATTTCGTGATCTTTGAAGGATTAATGACTAAGATTTTTCAAGAGGATGGCGGAATATGATAATTACGACGGAAATGAAGAAAGACTAAACCAAAAATGCACCAGCCAATAAAAAAAATTCAGCTGTTACTCTGAAAGTATTTTAATTCGAAAAAGGAATTCTCCGTAAAGCCGATTTTCATGGAAGAACACTTTTGAGCATTTTGAGGGCAACTAAATCCCGCAATTGAAGAACACCTCACCCCTATTGGTAAGAAATCTGGCAACCTGCTTTTGACTAGCGACTTTTAACATAAGTTTGGTACCATCAAGAAATTTTTACTAGTGATTGTTATAGTAGTTTGGTACCAGGTCTGCAACCCTGATTAGAATGTAGGCAACTGCTTTCAAAGACAAAATGCGAAATTAAAGAAAACTCGTTTGTATTTGGCCTGCCCAAAGACCAAATGGTTAAGTTAGGTTAAATAGCTGCCCTTTCGAGGGGCCCACTTGGACAAAAATCTAAAATGTGTCCGTTCTGATACCATACAGAGGGAGGGGAGGGAAAAGGAAAGAACCAGAAAAGTGGAAGAAAAAGGAAGAATAGGCTTGGATTAGTGTATAACGACGAACAGTGGCGATTTACGCTCGTATTAACCGCTTTAAGCTACTGATGAATTTCACCAGATGTGTGATATTTAACCCTTAATATCCGCAGGTGTAGTGAAAAAGTGAGAGACCAGATGTCTTAACCTTTACCCAACGAAAGCAGGGCAGCTGACAAGAAGATTCTGAGATGATTCTTCCTCGACCTCCAGACAGCTTCTGCAGAAAATACTTGAAGTAATCCCAAAACTCACTGCATGGCAAGAAGGATATTGCAACTTTGCATGCTTGCGTACTAGCCCAGCGCTCACTGAGTTGACGCGCGACCCATCTTTTCAGTAGCAGACCACATATATCAGATTCTCAAGTGAACTCCAATGCTCTCATATTGCGATGTAGCCATCTCCAGGGTCGTCTGTCTAGCTAGCCCGTCGGCTCAGCAGTTTTCTCGCAGAATATGTACTCGCCAACTAACCCTTCCGGTCAACTTCGAGCCATCCGTGAACATATTTGGCATGCCTTGCCGCCAAATGTTACACCCGGCTCACCCTTGAGGGAATATCAGGGGATAAGGTTCCGCTCGGACCTAGCGTAAGTGTACAATGATACAGCACCATGGAGAAAGTTTTTAAGAATGCTGGGGGCCCAAACACCTCACCGGCGGTGCTTGCAGCAGCAGTTTTTCCTGCAATGTCTACGGATGCCACATTCAACAAAGCGTTGAGTGCTAGAGTAGGAGTGGCCCGAAGCTCCCCGTTGGCTCCAAGGAGAGTAACCCTTTGGACCCTCTCCAGCTTCTTAACTGATGTCATACTTACCAGCGAGTTCCACCAGACAAGGACTCCGGACAGCAAAAGTCGACTTTAAATTGTGTTATAAAACCAAAAAGTAAGACCAAAGCCCAATATTCTGTATTAAAAATTCTGACTGTCAAACTTCTGTATTATAAAAGAAAATGTGGTAATGGTTTTCAAAATTTTTAATACGGAAAGTTGTAAGGCACTGTTATTGAAACAAACTAGTGCTAAATTGAGAAACGATTAAAATCAATAAAAATTTAATTGTACGAATATTAATTTCTCTTGTATTTTATTTAATTTTTTTTTACGTAAGGGTCTGTACATAACAATATTCAAACAGGAGGTGTCGTATCTACCTTATTTGTCATACGTGGAGTTTTTTGCTTGAAGAAAGCAGTCCATAGTGAAATATTAACTTCTAACTCCATCAGACAGACCACGAAGTCTTCTAGACTACTAATTCAGCCTCAGCGACTGCTAGGACCATTTCCAAATGATTCTCTAGGTAATTTTCTGTTCCTCAGTAATGGAATAAGTTCTTACTTGCCAGTTAGACTCGACGATTAGCCAACAAGAGCGCACTTCATTTTCAATATTTATAATACCAAAACGGGACCGCGACAAAATTACATATACAGCCAGGTTCTCTTCCTGGTTCACTTTCGTGTGAATTTCATTGAAATGTTCTGACAACTGCATAGAAATTCACCAGGAAGTGAATTGCATAACCTTCCTGAATTTTACAAATTAATTGCATTCCTTCCCCGCCAGTTATTGGTATAGGTGAAAACTTAAAAATATCGAACCGAAACTACAGAAATCCTAAAATAATGCCTTCAAAGCTAGCGATTTTACGTTTATTTGCAAAGTTACAGATTTGTAGTCAACACCGAGGCGATTAATGACAACACAACTAAAAATAACAACCAGAGCCAAACGAAGAGTTACGCCAACAAGCATGTTTGAGAAGGATTACACAAGCATGCAACCACACACACACACATAAACTCACGTATGCATAGTCCCTGCAGGGAAAAATACTACTTGTGAACTAGTAATATACCAGTTCGTTTTTCAGCTCAACCGGATTGTGTTCTGTCTTCTTTTTTCATACCAACAAGCGAGATTTTTAACACTGAGATGTCATACGAAATGTACCTAAGTTTTCCAGCTGTGCATTAGCAAAGTAGCTGTTCATACTCCTCAAAAATAAATTTAGTCCTATATGTTTCTAAAATAAACAGTTCTAGGCCAGTTAAAATGTAAAAACGTCACTTCAACTCACCTCACCCCAACTCATCTTAACACACGCCCTCACAGCTCAACGAAGTGAGGTGTGGGTGGTAATTTAAGGTAAATGGAGCGGAGTACTGGTGAGTTTAGATGAAGTACGGCGTTCTGAGTCTTTCGAATTACCAAAAACAAAACAAAAAAGTTATTTCTAATTTCTGAGAAAGAAATACCACTCAAGAAATGAGTTTCATTTTCGCTTAACAAAATGAAACTCGAAAAATATTGATTATTTCTGAGAAAACAAATTTACGCTCAAGAAATGAGTTTTATTTTCGACTAAAAAAATTAAATATTGATTGTTTTTCATCAACTAAATAAGACTTACAGAATGATTATTATTTCAAAGCGAAAAAATTACACTCGAAAAATGTTATTATATATAAAAAATATGACTCGATGTATGATTCTATTCTGTGAGCGATTAATTAAATATCGAAATGTGATTTTTAATAATAATTTTTATGGATATCGCTCAACAATTTTCAAATTCTAAAAGATTCACAAAGAACATCAAAAACTATGTGCATATGAAAAGGGTCTTTCAAAAATCATATCTGATGTTGTTTAAAATAAACGATAAATCATATGGGTCTTAACAATTATATGTGAAAAAGTACATAATTTAATTGTCGAGAAAATCGAGATATCGAATTTTGAAGGTCATACAGCAACTCTTTGCGCTACAGCGGAAATATTCTCAACAGAACGTCCAGTTTTGGTCTGCCAGCCTAACCGCTTTTTTCTATTCTCGACTGAATCAGTTTCTTGAAATTTGATTTGTCGATTCATTCGAACGATTATTTCCACCAAAAATATCAGGAAACTTTGCGATATGTTGTTCTTAAAGATTGACCATTTTCATAATAAGTTTCAATAATTTTAACCAGTTGTTCTATGGTTAAAATTGTGCATCTGTCTACTTGACAGATGTCAAAGATGACATGAAAAATTTACCGTCTAGGAATTATTCACTACTGACAACGAGACATAACTTTCAAAAGACTCTGTATGTTCGAGATAGATCTGCGATATTTCGAAACTTTAGATTTTTTTGATTGAGAATTTTAAAAATAATAACTATTTTCGGTCTCTGTTTTTAAGATAATTCTTCTTCTTAATTGGCGCTATAACCGCGATTTTGGCCGAGTTTTACAAAGCGCGCCAGTCGTTTCTTTCTCGTGCTAACCGGCGCCAGTTGGGCACACCAAGTAAAGCCAGGTCCTTCTCCACCTGATCTTACCAACGCAGAGGAGGCCTTCCTCGTCCTCTGCCACACCAGCTGGTACCGCATCGAATACTTTCAGAGTCGGAGCGTTTGTATCCATTCGGACGAGCGTAGCCGCTGGATCTTTATTCGCTGCGCTATGTCTATGTCGTCGTAAAGCTCATACAGCTCATCGTTCCATCGTCTACGATATTCGCCGTTGCCAACGTGCAAAGGTCCGTTAGGATGGGCATGATGAGAGTCTTGTAGAGTGTTAGTTTTGTTCGTCGAGAGAGGACTTTACTGCTCAGTTGCCTACTTAGTCCAAAGTAGCACTTGTTGGCAAGAGAGATTCTACGTTGGATTTCAAGGCTGACATTGTTATCGGTGTTAATGCTGGTTCCTAAATACACGAAGTCTTTTACAACCTCAAAGTTATAACTATCAACAGTGACGAGGGTGCCGATACGCGAGTGCGCCGACTGTTTGTTTGAAGACAGGAGGTACTTCGTTTTGTCCTCGTTCACCACCAAACCCATTCGCTTTGCCTCTTTATCCAGTTTGGAGAAGGCAGAACTAACAGCGCGGCTGTTAAGGCCGATGATGTCAATATCATCGGCATACGCCAACAATTGTACGCTCTTATAAAAAATTGTGCCTGAGCGATTAAGTTCTGCGGGTCGTACGATCCTATCCAACATCAGGTTAAAGAAGTCACACGACAGCGAATCACCCTGTCTGAAACCTCGTTTGGTATCAAACGGCTCGGAGGGGTCCTTCCTAATTCTGACGGCGCTGCTGGTGTTGAGCAACGTCATCTTGCATAGCTGTATTAGTTTTGCGGGGATACCAAATTCAGACATCGCATTTTTTAAGATAATTGCTGATAACAAACTCGAGTGCCTTAAACTTTTGTATCTAAAAAAATTAACTAATTTGTAGACAAATTGATGATTTTACTACTGGCACTATTCTAGTCGGTGGCGAACTATGTAGTCTGATTTCTTCTACTAAATGCCAGTATCTGAACTAGAATGTTTACACACAAGTTTAGTTTTTCCCAGCAGGGTTCCTTGTAAAACCCATACACACCCACACATACATGAAAATAAGCCACACATGCAAAGTAATACCACACAAAAGAACTAACAACAATACCCAGCAAAACTAAACAAAAATGGTGTGGAATGTATGAAATGCTGAGTTGTGTGGCGTCAAGAGTTCAAAGTTTTGTGTGTAAACATTCGCAGAAAAAATTGGAAACAAAAAATTGTAAGCACGAAGCAACCAAACGTCAGCCAGACTGACACACGCTAAAACGATGCGAATGGTATTTTAAACTTATTTGGTGTTAGGTGGCAAAATGTGTGAACTGTTTTGCGTGAGTATGCGGTTGATTGAGTATTTTTTAGCCCTGCAGTAATTGAAACTCGTTCTCAAGCGTAGTACCAAGATTTTTTGGAACGATACTAGACCACGGCTACTGCTTAACAAATGGCCTCAATTGTCTAAATTCTAAAGTAAATTAATTAATCGTTTCTTATTTGTCAGACGCTGCATGCGTTTCAAAAAATACTTTAAAGACTTGCATGAAAGTTTTAATGCGGAACTAGTCCTTTAATAAGGTTGTGCAAATTTTAACCATCGGTTATATATGTATGTACGTATGACTGGGACTGTGTAAGCGTACAAATATTTAAGTGAACTTGTGAGGATTGTAGTAAGAGCGCGTACGTGCCGATTACCAGCAAAGCAAGGATTTCCAAATTACAAATTAGTTAGCGACGCGTTCAAACTTACACACACTTACACAAGCACATACCAAATATACATATGCACTAAAAATGAACCAAAGCCTTCGCAAAATGTTTTAGAGGGTAACTTTCTGAAGGTTTTTTTGTTTGCTAATATGTGGCAGCAGGTGTAAGCGTGTGTGTAAACATCAAAACAAAATATTTAACAAGTGTAAACTATAGTGCCAACACAAGGACACAAGTACGTACAAATGTACACGGTGGCACAGGCGATGAAATGAAAGCAATATGCTTTTACTTACATATACATTTGCAAACAAAATTTTACAAAGTTTCCAGTCCTAAATGGCTTGGCGGAGTTTATTTTTGAAACTATGTAAATTCTGGGAACGAGAAATAGGAAAAGTCACGTCATGTGATTCAGGGCATTTCTCATCATTAATTTGGGAGTAATGTTAATGTAAGCTCTTCGGTGTTTTGAGCTATAAACAAAACAACAGGAGTTCACTAACTAATCAATAGTTAACTAAGCAATAAATTGGTCGCTACTAATCGAGCCGATGAGCTATTCTTAAATTTAAAGTGGTCTCCTCAGCTACCTCGCAAAGACAAGAAGATAATATTGAACGGAAATTGATTTTTATCAGACTAATTTTTAAAAGCGAAAACAAAAGTGATGTTTTTAATTATAGACCTATTTCCAAGCTTTCGACTACATCTAAGTTGCCTGAATGCATTGTAAAAGACAAGATGTTTTCAGATGTAACCAACAGCTTGGTTTGTCCCAACCAGCCTGGCTTCATCGCTGGTAGATCGACTGTTTCAAATTTGGCTATTTTCACAGAAGATTGCATATCAGCTTTCTTGAAGGGTTTTCAGGTATTTTTCTAATGCCATATTTCTCTAAGACCTTTGACGGAGTTTCGCATTCAATCCTCGTTGAGAAATTAGCATGCCTCGGCCTTCCATATTTCTCCGTTGTTTGGAGTCCTATCTCTTGAATCGGAGGCGTGTGACTGTGGTTGACAATCAGTGATATTATTTTATTGTGTCATCTGAAGTCTCATAGGGTAGTGTTTTGGGCTATTTGTCTTGTTTATCAATTACATAAAAAACTGTTTTTCATATGCCAAGCTTAAAACTGCAGGTCCCTCCATTTGTGAAACAACATCAAGACGCACACCACAAACAGGAGGATGAGCTCGGCCAAACACCGAACAGAAGTGTACGCATCAATTATTTATATAGTTATTTAAACATTTTATACTAAATTTACAGAAAAATGCATTTTTCACATAAGAGTTGAATAGTAGTTTAAAAGATGAAGCGGCTGGAAGGAAGGAAGAAATAAAGGAATTTTTTTTTTCGTCAGAGAACTAATTTAGGTGATAGCATGAGAATTGTTTTTTTTTTGTTTTTTGTGTTTAGGCCATCGTAATGTATTATATTATGCATCTAATTATACCACCAGTTACGTATTTAATTCATTGATATGCCCCATAGCAATAATTTCAATGTGACCAGGATACTCATGCGACATCACCGAATTGTTGCCAAAATCTCCACAACATCATTACAAACTAAATGGCTTAAGGTTCACATTGTTGTACGCTTTTTCAATTTCACTCACATACCACATGTCGCATGCTTTACAGTGTATATACATTAGGGTGTCCCAAAAAAATTAAAGTGTTTTTTTTTTAACGCACACCCTCTTATTTTGTTTGAATGGTCTCAAAACATCTAAAAATAAAGTTTCGTCTATTTAGAATCACGGCAACCCGTGCCGAGTTGCGCGGAAAACTAACGGTACTTGTATAGTACGGCGCGCGCGAAGTGTCGGATTGATTGCGTGTAATTACTTGTTTGTTTTATTAGTAATCGCGTTTTCTTCTTGTGGTCAACATTTCAGTGGAGTTACGAAGTAACCAAAAAGGAGATATTTTTAATAGGGGACGTAAAACATCAAATCCCCGGTTCTAAAATTCCCTCTAACGGGCAAGTACTGGCAGTTTTGTTCTATTATATTCGTGAAGTGAACTTAAGTGTCAATGAAAGTGCAAATCTCACAATTCGTGAGTGTATTATTTATTGGGAAAAGGCACGTATATCGACCAGATAAATATCTAACTGTGTTAAGAAACTAGTTAACTTATACCAAGTTTGGAGAGAATTGCAAAAAAATGCGAAAAAAACTCAAGAAGTGTTTGAACAGCGTCGACAGGAGTTTGTTTCAAACTTAAACAATTTGTTTGACATCGCACATGCCAATGCTCTTCAATCGATTAAAATAAATGAAGATAAGATCTTCTTGCAGCGCCAAAGAGAACCAGGTCGGCCCGGTCACTTAGCCGGAGTGGACAAAAAACTAACAAAAAAAGAGGAAAGGACGCGCCTTAGAATCATCGAGGAGGAAAAGCGACGTGCTAAAAACCATCAACATCATCGTGCGAACCACCACTAGAAAAGTCATCTTCTGATTCTGAAATAATAGAATTAGAAGAAAATAGGGCCAGCGCAAGAGAAGCCTCCTCTCAGCCCGATAAAACTTCTATGCGGAAAAATATCATAACTCCCAAGTTAGTTGCCGCATTAGACAGGTGTCAGTTAAGTGTGAGGGATTCTGTCTTTATAATTGAAGCTACTATTGAGGCTCTGGGGCACAATACGGATGAATTCTCAATAAGCAAGTCTTCCATCCAGAGAGTTCGTACGGAAATGCGAAAAGAACGGGTTGAAGCTATAAAAATTGATTTTCAAAACAAAGTCCCGGACACGGTAACTGTCCACTGGGACGGAAAACTGTTGCCAGCTCTAGATTCACGTAAAAGTAAAGAAGAACGCCTACCGGTAGTTATTACGTACGATAATAAAGAACAAATTATTGCTGTTCCTAAATTGGATAGCTCAACAGGAAGGGAACAGGCAGACGCAGTTTGGGATGCTATTACGAACTGGAACCTTGAAGACAAAGCGCAGATTCTCTGTTGTGATACTACTGCTTCTAACACAGGCCGCATAATGGAGCATGTATACTTCTCGAACAAAAACTGGGCAGAGAAGTGCTTATTTTTGCTTGCCGTCATCACGTTTACGAATTAATACTTAAAGGCGTATTTGAAGCGAAAATAAGTCAAGTAACTACAAGCCCAGATATCCCATTATTCAAGAAATTCCGAGAAAACTGGAAAAATATCGATCCCGATAGCTGTACAGGAAAGCTATCTTGTTTTAATGTTTCGGAAATTGACAAGCTGCTAGAATTCTGCAAAACTGAATTAACCAAAGAAATTGTTAGAGATGACCATCGCGAATTAATTAAGCTTTCAATTATATTTCTTGGCGGAGATTCAGAGAAGAAATATAAGATTCGGCCTCCAGGTGCTATGCACCAGGCTAGATGGATGGCGAGAGCCATTTATTCATTAAAAATATCGTTACTTAGCTCTCAATTCAGAATTTCAAACAAGGATAAGGCAGCTCTGTTGGACGTATGTCTGTTCATCGTGACACCCTACGTAAAACCCTGGCTCCAATGTATTTTAGCAGTAAAGGCGCCGTATCAG
>JAYXIM010049574.1:0-22375 GCA_037575425.1 Anastrepha fraterculus
TTCGAAGCCAATATAAAACTGTAGATCTTCCCTTAGTAGGACAACATCTAGACGAGCAGCGCTAAAAAGAGCATAAACTCGGTGATACATCAACAAAAAATATTATAATACAATAAATAGAATATAATAAATAAATAAATAAAATAAATGCATACTACAAATTGAAGTACAGTGGCCATTTTACCTCGGCAGTTAATGATGCCAGCCTTAATTCATGGTGTTCAAACGCACACGAGATCAGGAGCCAATCCATGGATCAGCGCTTTGAAAAAGAAACATTTTTGGTATCAATTGGCAGTGCAGAATGGACACATTAACCACCTTGGTAAGGTTCGAAACCCATCTAAAACCAGGAGCATTGAGCCCAGCATGCTACTGCACGGTAACTCCACATCAACCTGACCCAAAACCAGATTCTGTATACAGAAAGGATTGCAATGAACTCTTAAGCTCTAACGGGTTCTGTTTGCCGTGGTGTCAGAAGTAAGTCAGCCTCGTAATCTTACTTTTTATTAGTATCAATCAATTTGCCAACTTTTGCAAGCGCACAAAATCAATTTTATGAACCAATGACAGTTCATAAAAAGCGTAAAACTGGCAAAATGCAGAACGTTAACGAAATATGAGTTTTTCAGTGACAAGTTGTACAGGGTTTGATTGAAAAGTAATGAGCCTTCCCGCGCGGAGCGTCTGCCAAGCGATCAACCGAATCGGCTGGTGGGGGAAAATGATCGTTGGACCTTCCCCTTCCACTAGAAACCGTGCCCAGTTCATTGGCAACAGCGGTGCAGTCAACATCGCCCGGCGCGTGAAAGCTGTTTTAAAAGTGTGTTAGGATTTTGCAGTGGCGAAAATGCAGCGATCGTTGGAGCAACGTTACTCGATCAATTTTTGCGTAAAGCTAAACAAAACGAGTACCGAAACCATTGGGCTACTCAAGAAGGCTTACGGGGACCAATCTCTGTCCACTGCCTAGGCAAAACGGTGACACAAGTCGTTCAAGTGCCCGGGTTCGGCCCGACCTCGTCAAAAATTGGACCGGTCATCACGACAATGCGCCGGCGCACCACGCCTTCCTCTGCAGTTCTGCATTGGCCATGATGGGCGTTCCGGTGCTTCCCCACCCTCCCTACAGGCCTGTGCCCAGACCTGTCCCCTATGGACTTCTTTTTGTTCCCGCGTCTGAAAAGAAAGCTGAAAGGGAGGCGTTTCGACTCCACCGAGGCGATCCAAAAAACTGTGACAGCCGAATTGAACGCGATTCCGGCGGATGAGTTTAAAAAATGTTTCCTGCGGTGGAAGGACCGCTACCAGCGGTGTATTGACGCTCAAGGGTCCTATTTTAAAGAATATTAGTTGTGTAAGCCAAAAGGTTTAATAAAACTGTTTAAAAAAATAAGGATCATTACTTTTCAATCAAACCCTGTACGTTGTAATGTGACAATTCGAACCTAGGTGTTCAGCTGTGCTCTATGCGTGTGTTCCGCGAAATACCTTTCTAAATCAGACAGACGCCCGCTTAGCAAACATGCATTTAATAGGCTCAAAAAAAATTCGCCAACAAAAGACTAAGACTAATTCAGAACAATTGATCATAGATACAGAGCGTTATACGCCAACAAAAGACTAAGACTAATTCAGAACAATTGAGCATAGATACAGAGCGTTATAAATCTCCCCTCACGCACTTATTTATGGCTCTAAACTATTAAAAAGCACGCAACGCGAAACAATTAACAATTTTCGGTACTGTAATGCTAGGCACGACGCAGAAGTTTGGACGATGGCAATATCCGATGAGGCGCCCCTTGAAGTGTTTGAGAGAACTATTCTGCGGAAGATTTTTTGATAGTTGCACGTTGGTGACGGCGAATATCGTAGGCGATGGAACAATGAGCTATATGAGCTCTACGATGACATAGACATAGCGCAGCGAACAAAGATCTAACGGCTACGTTGGCTGAATCAGGTCACCCGAATGGATACAAACTCTCCGACTCTGAAAGTATTCGATGCAGTACCAGCTGGTGGTAACAGAGGGAGAAGAAGGTCTCCTCTACGTTAGAAAGATCAGGTGAAGAAGAACTTCAATTCACATGGTGCGTCCTGGTGCGACTTGTTAAACTCGCAAAAGTCACCAGCTGCATATTTGAAAACAGGCGCGAACGCCTCATAGTAATGAATCAATTTCGACACTAATAAATAGTCCTACAGGGTAGCCATTATCATTTACTTATATTTCATTTGCAGCTGCTCATGCGATTTTGTCAGTTTTCCATATGTGCAACGGCTTGTGTACGTTGTCCTATCAGTTATAGTGAATACGATTGTGTTCATCTTTTAGTAGATAGTTAGTGCAACGTCATTGAGCACTTGCGGCGAAGCTCGAACAATGAACACTTGCAATTGCTGAATCAACGAACAGAAGTCATTTATCTAATGGCAATGCTAACATGACTTTTTAAGTGTTCTTATGCTTTCACCTTTATTGTTACCGTACTGCCTTTTTGGTTTAATTCTCATTTTTAGTTGTTTTTTTTTCTTCTTTGGGTCTCAAAATTTCTGCTGTTAGAAACGAAGTCCCAACAGAAAACAACTAACATAAAATAAATTTTGACCAAATTTTATCAAATATGTATAGCCACTTATTCAGTGTAGTTTATTTTATATAATAAATTAATCGATATACTCGCATATGAATTAACGTAAATTCTTTTCCAACGTATGACCCAAGTTTATAGGTTTTTCTTCTTCCAGGTGCGAAAACCGCCTAAATGATTTTAATAATTTCTTTATCGTGCTAACCGGCGCCGGTTGGAAACACCAATTGAAGACAAGTCCTTTTAAACCCGATCTTTCCTACACAAAGGAGGTCTTCCTCTTCATCTGTTACCGGAGAATTTGTATCCATTCGAGCGACACAACCTATGTTGCCTTAAGGCAGCATTGTTCCATCGCCTGCGATACTCACCGTCCCCAACGTGCAAAGGTCCAAAATCTTCCGCAGAATCTTTCTCTCAAACACTCCAAGCCATACGTAAGGACGGGTATGATGAGAGCCTCATAGAGTGCTAGTTTTGTTCGTCGAGAGAAGATTTTACTACTTAATTGCCTACTTAGTTCAAAATAGCACTGGTTTGCAAAAGAAGATTGGATTTGATAACTGACATTATTGTCGGTGTTGATGATGGTTCCTAAAGAAACGAAGTCTCTTACTACTACAAAACCATCACCGTCAATAGTAGCGTGGTTGCCGAGAAGCGAGTGCGCCGACAGTTTGTTTGATGACAGGAGTTACTTCGTATTACCCTCTTTCACCACCAAATTGTGCCTGAGCAATTAAGTTCTGTGACTCGCACAATCTTTTTCAGCAACAGGTTAAAGAAGTCATACGATATAAGTTGTATATACTATTGAAGAGCAAAGATTGTGATGCAGTGACTTTTGGCAAAAACGGCCAACGGAGTTTAGGTTTCAAACTCTCTGTAAAGTGCAAGTGCAAAGAGACTTTTATTCTGTCTTCGCCTGTAGTTGATAAGGCATTTGAAATAAACCGTCGACTTGTCCTTGAGAATGCTTGGAGTTGGATTTCAAGGCTTGAAAAATGTCTGCAGTATAATAGATCTTGGACAAGGGATGTGTAATTCTACATATTAGCACCATCAACAATGTAAAAATTGCAGCTAAAGCCGACACAAATATTGTTTTTCAAAAAGCAGTGGAAGAAGAAGTTGAGTTGAACAAAGAAGCAGGTCATCCCGAGAATGAATTTTCTGTGTCTGGTGATGTATCTTGGGTGAAAGGTGGTTTCTCCTCGCTTCTCGGTATCATTTCATTGATAAGGAAATACTGCAATAAAATTCTAGATGTTGTTGTTAAAAGTATATATATGTCAAGGTTGCGCAAGATGGAAAGGGCAAGAGGATAGAGTTGAATATTCTGCGGGGTATGATGATCATACAGATCACTGTGATGTGAATCATACCGGGAGTGCTGGTAAAATGAAGGTGAATTGCATCGTGGAAATGTTTCAGAGATCTGAAGAGTTACACAACGTAAAATACGCAAACTACATTGGAGACGGTGACACAAAAACATTCAAAACCTTATTGGACATAAAACCCTACGGTGATGATTTAGTAGTGCGCAAAAAAGAATGTATATTGAATGTTGAAAAACGCTTGTATAAACGAGCTAGTGATGCCAAAAAAACATTCTCAAATAAAAAGAGCAACAAAAAAATTGACAGAAAAACAAGAAGAAAATAAAACAACAAGAGGACCGAAGCGGAAGCAATTGATAAACAAATTACTACAGGAGCTGTCAACTCATTATGGTATACGAAGAATTAACAGCAGATGATTTATTCAAAAGGTGTGTTGTAATTCCTGTGTCTGGCAGCTAGCGCCAAAACATCAGTTTGTTGGCAAAAAAATTATTGATTTTGCCACTTATATTTCTGCTTGCACATTTAATGAAGGCTTCGTCGCTGTTTTGAAAATTATGGAGGCATGGGTATCAACATCGGATCACAAGCGGAGCAACTCACACGAGACCGCGACGCGCGTCGAGTAAATACAGCCAACCGTCGACTCAAAACAAGCTCGAACAGCGCGAAAAAATCAGGATCATGAAGAATCATTGGAGTACGAAGAAACAGAAGGAGTTTCGTATGGTGGTGGAATCGCTGATTAACTGTAAGTATTAAAAATTTCTGAAATTTTCGCAAATATCCACTCTGAAAACTTTAAACTGAATTATCTCAAAACTACTTCTTTCGGCCTGGTAATGTCAAAATTAAAAACTATTCAACCGCATTGTTTGAAATTTTAATATGTTGTTGACAACATCAATGGCTATCGCCCGAACTAGAATCATATTATTATTTCAATTATTTCGTGTTTTTTCGATTAAAAAACAGAAAACAGAAACGATTTTAGAGTACCAAATCAAAACCGTGCCATTCTGTAAAACAAAAATTTTATTCTACTGATTAATCAATTTTTTTGTTTATGTGTTTCAGATAAATAGAAGAGCCAGAATGGACAACACCGTCCAGGTCTAATTTGTCGGGAGGATCAACTTCAACGCCATTTTTAAAACTATTAAAATAAAAATAAAAAAATTTTAATTTTTGTACGTAAAAGAAGTTAAATAAAAAGCGTAAAAATTTTAAAAACCGTTTTTGATTTTTTTTATGTAAAAAAAATTCCTGAAAATACCCTAAATTTTCGAGCTCTAGACCCCCGGGACACCTTAATTTATTTTTTGCAAAATGAAAGAGATAACAAAGTACTCAAGAACTCGTTGTACCAGCGTTACACAGCAGCTAAAGGTGTCAAAAGTGGAAGTTAGTTGTTCAATGTATTCCTACCTCGATTAACTGTACTCCGTCGAAAATCGTAAACAAATAATCGAACGAAAATTTTTACGAGTTAATTCCATTTTTTGGGTTAGATGAATTTTCCAATTCGCTGAAAAAATAACAAAAAAGTGAAAACTTTATATCTAAGATTATGCAAACAATTATCAAACTTTCACTAAAAATATCGAATTACAGCTAATCATACGTATCGTGTACCTGCTGATGTCAAATATTTAAATATAAAAAATCTATTCCCTGAATGAATGAATTTACATATTCCTTTATCCACCGAATATTTACAAACTCCATTTGTATGTTTATTTGAGGAGATTACGTTACCCGGTTGTCAAAATAACGAAAAATGAAGTAGTGATTTTCGAAAGGCGCCACCTCGTGTATTCTGTACAGCATGGTTCAGAGCAAGTACAACCTCTTGGCTGACAGAGCTCTTATGAGCTTCCAATTCAGCCAAAGAATTAACATGAATAGTGTATTTGCTCATTGTTTCAAATACCATCTTACACAATCTCAGTTTTGTCATCAACAAACCGCTGCTACATGACCTGTTACGTCAGCAAATAAGCTGATGCCTTCAAAATCACTAAAAGCTGGTTGACGGCCCGATATTGACCACACCCTCTGAATTCTCTCATTCGTGATATGTGGTCCACATAACTAAAAAATAAAATAAATCAGTTTACAAATGTTTCGTTGATTCCTTAACAAAAATATGCCTAGTTAAAAGTGCTTCAGCAATTGGTATGCCTCACCTCAGCTTGCATATGCATGTATATCACGGCGAATTATGTAGTGGAGGTGGTGCCATTAAAAAACAGTTACTTTATTTTTCGCGATTTTGATAAGTCTGACGCGAGCTCCCTGCGCAATACAAAACAAACTAAAGTGGGAGGAATTACATGTTTGTGAAAATTCAGTGAATGGTTTGGTAATATTGTGATTTTTGAGATAAAAACTAAACAAACTAATGCAAAGGAAGTGCCGCATGTTAAATTGTTAAAGCACAAGTGAATACAAAGTCCTCAAATGCAGTTTTTGGCATTTTTCTGCGGAAGACGCCGTGGCTAGAAGGTACGTGTGTGTGCGTATAATTTCCATTGCTTTCGCCTACTCTTTTTCTTCACAAATAAGTAATTCCTTTTACTTTAGTTTGTTTATAGATGTTCTCTTACGACACGATGAATTCGGAAGGCGCTATCTTCTTCTCTATCATTATGTCTGTTCATGTAAAAATTATCCAGTAACTTGTCAGGAGCTTAATTTCTTAATTCTCTTTCAAAGAGAAAAATATCAAAAAAATTAGACGAACCAGTAACAATTTGCAAATTTTACGAACAGCTGATTAAATTGTTGGCAGGAAAAATCACAAATATTAAAAACAAATTTCACTTGAGCTATCTAATACTAAATTAAAAAAAAAAATAAAGCAAATAAAATGCAAAGTAACGAGCTTCTGAATTACGTGATTTGATTTTGTCCACAATAATTTGCTCCCTTTCATCATCGCTGTCAGATGAAGAATAATCCATTAGTAATTGCAATTCACAAATTTTAATTCGTGTTTATTTTTATTTTGCGATCAGCTGTTTTTCTCACTTGCGAATTCTTACAAGTAAAAATTGATCTAGTAAAAACTTGCAACTTCTTCTCAAAATAAAATGTCGCTTTACTCTCTCACTTTTGCCTACTTTGCAAGAGTTTTGGGTGTATGAACACCAAAATGTGATAATTTGTAACAATTGTTACAAACTATTGGCTTCGTGAACAGGCCTATTCTTGCATGTATATGCATAAAAGTACTTTTATATCAGTTTCTGAACGTGGTGTATACTCCTAAGTGCATATATGTATGAAGTAATCACAAATGCTGCAAGCACAAGTGCATAATATTTGAGTATTACAGATTTTATTTAATTTTTATCTCATTGAAATACCTGAAATTCTTCTTTGGTAAATGCTTGGAGCGCAGTCAACGGTAAATGTATTATAAATCGAAATATATTATATGTATTTATATACATCTACCTACATATGTAAGTGCAAAGAACTTAAATTTAATAACACATTAAATTCATATCCCTCAAGTGAACTATTGATTTTACTCGTGCATATGTATGTGTGCATACTGAAAGTATGTATATATACTATGTAGTATAAAGGGACAGCATTCAACCCTGTACCCCGCAGTCAAACCTACTGGTTCTTAACTGTCTTATTACACTGTGCGACAGCAATTTTCGGGCCCAAACCAAACCAATTGCAAGTGATTATGTAGAATAGTAAAAGCCCCAACTGGGTTTTGGTCTACCGGGTCACAATATTTTTTACAATGTATCATATTACAAGTGTTTAAATCTCTTTTCCTTCCGACAAGAAGGAAGAAATCGAAGGTAGTATTCATTCCGAAAACGGGGAAGCCTTCCAAACCAAACGATTTCAGGTCCATTAGCCTAACCTCTTTTTGCTTAAGGGGGTAGTATGGTTAATTCGGTGTAAAACAAGCATATTTTTCGAAATTTTTTTTGTCGACACAGTTGATTTATTCAAAATTTTAAAATTACTTCATTATAAAGTCATATTTAAAGAATATTGTGTGAAATTTTCATTGATTTTTATGAAGAAATGAGTTGGTGGCAGCGAATCTTCGCGGACGTCTCATAAAAAAGTTGTCCCTCAGAACTCATTACTGGATCAACTAAAATCAAAAAACCAAATTGATTTCATCAGCTAATAAAGTTTCGCAGGTAACAACGTCGAATTTTTTTTTTTTTTTTTTTTTTAATGTTTTAAAGCGCTTTGAAGTCAAAACACCGATTTTTCATAAAAAAAACTTGAAAACTTTGTTGTTTTAAAATATGACAAAATTAAAAAAAAAAAAAACTCGACGTCATTACCTCGTGAATAAAGTAAAGACACAAAAAAACCAAATTTGAAAAGAATCGGTGCAGTAGATATGAATCTGCAGTGGACACCGACCGTAAAAAAGGCAAGTGTGAGAAAAACGCGTTTAAAGATTTTCGGCAGCGTGAAATCCGGTTGGAGAGGTAGATACTTAATCCTTTGTGTCTTTGTCAATTTTACTTTAATGCACTTCAAACTTTCACACAATAATCTTAAGATGTTATACAATAATTTAAAAAAAAAAAAAAAAAAAATGAAAAAAAAAAAAATACCATACTACCCCCTTAAAGGCTTTTGAAAAAGTCTTAGATGAGCAAATCAAAACCCAACTTGATACTAAGTTGATCTCTGAGGCACAACATGCCTACACTAAAGGGAAACCGACTGAAACGGCACTTCATTCACTGGTGCAAACAGTGGAAACTTCCCTTCACAATAAGGAGTACTCTCTTGTCACATTTATGGACATAGAAGGTGCTTTTAATAATATTTAACCCAAGCTATTTTGTCTGAAAATGCAAAATTGGGTATTAATTACTCCATCCGAAAGATGATCGAACAAATGCTCAAAAATAGAATTATCACTTCAGAGCTTGGGTAAAGCCGCATGAGAATGTACGCCGTCAAAGGCGTAAAAGGCGAAGTACTTTCACCCCTTCTCTGGAATCTCGCTGTAAGCAATTTTCTTCGAAATCTCGAAAAAGCAAGCTGCATGGTTGTAGCCTATGTAGATGATATTGCTCTCTGCGTGTCAGGCAAACACCTGAATACCCTCACTGAGCTCATGCAACGCTCAATCAATACGCGGTCAAAATGGTGCCCCAAATGCGGACTAAATGCGAATCCAGCAAAGACAGATCTTGATCAATAGGAAACAACAATCTCCTCCACTGCAAACAATAACTTTAAAAGGGGAATCATTACTTCTATCAGATTCAGCTAAATATCTAGGAGTTATTCTAGATAGGAAGTTGAGTTGGAAATTGAACATTGAAAACAGATGTAAAAAAGCTTTCATAGCTCTTTATACTTGTAAGAAAGCTAAAGGCAAAACCTGGGGTTTTTCACCTCGGATCATTTATTGGATATATATACCTCGATCATCAAACCGATACTCTTCTACGGTGTGGTTGTATTGTGGACAACACTCGAAAAACGGTGTAGAGTAGCCGCAATTGTTGGAGTCCAAAGAACACTCTGCCTCCTGATAAAAGGATGTTTAAATACAACACCTACTAAGGCACTAAATACGTTGCTTCATTTGTTCCCTATCGATCGCTGGCAAAGCGATTGCAGCGAAAGCAGCGACACGCATGAATGCCATATCAAAATGGAAAAAGTATCTTGGCCGTTCGGCCATACTGAACAGAAACACTGTTATCTCTTCCCACATAGACTATCATGTAAGTCTTCCATCACCACCCTCGCTATTCTCCTGTTCACTCCCAACTAGGGAAGAATGGAAGACAAATCTTACCGAAATCGATGGCCCTCTGATTATATATACAGATGGTTCAAAACAAGATGGTAAAATGGGACTTGGAAATTTTTCCAATTCCCTCACATCAATCTATCATTTAGATTACCCGACTACTGGTATGCTGCGAAAACTCTCTTAGAAAAGAGAATATCACTAGAGGATATCCGCTTTTTCACTGACAGTCCACTTAGATATGATTCGACCCTGTCTCTTATCTCTTAACGAAATAAATGTTCAGAATTCTGCTCAAGTTATCTGGATACCGGGTCATAGTGGATTCGAAGGTAATTGCAAGAGCTGGAGCTGCGCAATCAAATGTTACCTTACTTACCCACAATCTACATTCCGCTCTCAACATGTAAAATGATCATTGATCGAGAATTTCACAGCATTGCTGATCGGAGGTGGTGCGTGGAAACTACTTGCGTTACGACCAGACAAATCTGGCCATCCTACACTCGTGCACGTCGGCTCGGGGTTCCTCAAAACGACCTGTGCAGATACTGCGAGGACAAAGATGAGGAAGTATCGAGCAGGCATTTGCTGTGCAGTTATCCCGGCGAAGTCAGCTCTCTCTTCTAGACTCTCCAACAATTGATCATCTTTCAGTACTCTCGGACCTGAAAATCGAATCTCTCATTAAATTCTCGAAACGAATTAATATCTTTGACCAAAATCTATAATAAAAATCTCGGTTAGGTGGGGAAATATATATAATAATATAATGAGCTCTAGGGCAACACAACGGACCCAACTTGCAATCTATGTGGCACTCCGATGCGGGGTCACCCTTAAACCAACCCAACCATCATATTAAAGTTTCGCAATATTGATCAAATGCCATATTATATTATATGGTAAATCCAGTACAAATATTGATTTTTCTTAAATTTCATCTTAGAAGACTCTTAGTAAAATTCAATGATAAATTTTTTTGTCGAACATTTTAACCCGTTGAATCCTACCCTTATGTGACTATTTTTATTATTTTTTTTCATACACCTTTAATTTGTTATTTTGCAACCAGTACAATTCTCGTCACGCTCGAACTAGTCTACTCATTCGCTAAAATACCAGTTCATGACCTAGAAGTAGTTTGGCTTTTAACCGCAGGGATGTTGCCATAGTACATATGCATAAGTATAGTATGTAGATATGCATGTGCATATAAGGCTCGTTACATGTGCATTTATATATAAAAACAAGAAATGTGCAAACAATTGAGTGCAAATTAATTTAATTGCATTTATTAAGTTATGACACAAAAAAAAGCGTTGCAAATTAAATAACATAGAGCCTCACACAATTTTGCAATGAAACGGCAACCAGACAAGTTAATTTGTATGCATTCGCATGTAATTAAATATTAAGAAATGTGCATCTGCAGTATCGAGAGAGTTGATACGATTAATTGGAAATTATGTGCATCAATCATTAGAATTGAATTTCCGAACCTAAGTGTCAGTCTGAGCATCACAGTCTGCCTTAAAGGAAGTATTAAGAAGTTTGCTAACATCGTTTTTCATTATTGGGATCATACAATCATCTTTCCTCCAGTAAATGCCCATAACAGCTGACATACCCAATCTTGCACGGGTTTATAAAAAAACCTAATATGAATAACGGAACCACATGTCCATATTGCTGTTTTTTGGGTCATATATGCCACCCAATCATTGCGAGAAGGAATCTTGTAAGGCTCTGAGATTATTGCCACGTCAACCTTCATGTAAAACACCGCCTGGTTCAGTAAATCTTGGGCCGCCTCGCAATAGTTTAATTTTAATTGGATTATCTTCATATTATTGCTTTGGCTAGTGTTCTTTCATAGGCTGGACACCTGTTACTACCAGATATATGGTCGGGTGACTTTTCCTTCGCCCGCTGACATAGAAGGCATTTTGGCGCATTTGCATAACCCTTTGCCACATGTCTTTCATTTTCGCATCTCCTACACAGTTTGGATCTAACGCAATCTGTACAGATTTTCGCTATATGGCCAAAATCTAGATAACGGAAACAACGAGTTGGTTGAATTAGCTTCCGGAGGCGGCAAACCACCTAACCAATTTTCAATTTTCCCTTAGAAAGGAGCAAAGTTGCGGCGCTTAATAAAGGACTTTGTGTCGCTATTTGAGTGTTCCCGTACGATTTATGCAAGCTTTTTACTCCCGCTGCGCTGGTGTTTGTTAGATTAAATTGGTATACTATAGCTTGAACTACATTTCCCCATGTAGATACTTCATCGAGATCCTTACACTGTATTGTTAACTCATGCGTAAGGGCTCTGACTTCGGCTTTATTGCCCAGAACTTTCTCTACCAAGCCCTGGTACTGCGCGGTGTCACCCTCGCCCTTCGTTTTTAGTTAGAGTAACATTTCACCTTTTTGAGTTTTCCTAATCTTTGTAACCCTATCGCCGAGCTGCGAAGGGCTTGCATCGATTGAATCACAGCTCTCCAACAAATTCACCTCAAATCATTGTGAAAAGTCTGCCGTATTCCATAATTGTGATACTAACAATGCCCTTTTTATGCTCCTCACTATACGGTGGGTATTTGAGTTTGCAGTTCCTCATCAAATGCCCGCTTGCAAATTGACAAATGCAAATATCGGTGATTGCGGATATACAAAACAAACAATCAGTACAAACAGCGACCAACAAATATGTAATGAGACTGAGACAAAAAAGGAGAAAAAATGGGGAACTTTCGCAAACATACATTCCTACACACACACACAAATGTATGTGTTGGTGTGCGCTTATAATTGGCACATATACATGGAAAAAGCTATTTAAATTGCAAATCAGAGTGCTGCCGCCGTGTGCAAAATATAGAATGAAAAATGGGGTGATGAATTGTAATTAAACTATTTACACATAATTTGAAGCAATTAAACGCGCGCATACAACTAACACAAACAATTCGCTGAACTTCATGCAAACAACAGCACACAAGGATACAGATAGATATGTTGGCGCAGCAACTAACAAAATCCGCGCACAAATCCAGTGCGACTTTGGCGCTATAACCAGCCAATTCAACTTTCAACGCAGCAATTTGAGGTAACTAAAAACTCATTCAAACGCACACGCACACACTCATGCATGTCTATGCGTGAAAACGCAAGGATACTATGGCAATCAGTAAGCCAAATGACTATAGAGAAAAATACACAATTCATGCTTCGCATCAACCTCTGCCTTCTCACATTTTTTTTTTTTTTTTTGTTCAGTATGTTGGCTGTCATATTGCATGTTAGTTCTGGGCAGGTTCCAATGCCACATACACATATAGATACTATGTGAAATACAAGTATGAGATTACTAAAGAGCCCATATTACTTGCAGATATGTACGTGTATGCTCGTGTACTGTGACATGCCACATGCAAATAAAGTTCACGCATATTTGCACTGCCGCACGCAATATCGAGGGCGTCTGGTTAAATGCTCCAATGCGTTTTGATTCCGATATGGCGCGCGCTAGTGAAAAAAGAAGAATTAAAAGTATTGCTATGCTAGGCAGTTAATAAAATAAAATATTGAAAAAATAGGAATTCGTGCAGTGCAAGGATACCAACTCAATAATAAAGAATTCACGGTTTTATGTGCTCTATCATGCAGTAATTTTATATCAAAAGTATTTCAGTCTTGTGGTCGAGGCAAATACCAGGAAAGGCATATTATCTATGTACAACTATATTTTCTAGCCACTACATTTTCTAGCTAAAATATACTTATATACATACGAGGGATAGCTTTGAGTTAATGAGACTAACGTTGTAAAACACTCTATTTTGATTTTTTACGAATTTAAGCAAAGTACTAAGATCGCCGTTCACGTGAAATGGCTGCCAACAGCCATACAAATTCCAGCAACAACATTTTTTCACACATTTTTAAAATTGAGCCAAAACTGAGAATTCGTTTGCGAGTGAAGTGCCTGAGTGTAAGTAGAAATTCTTAAATTCTTTTTTGTCAATATAATTATTGGTACACAATTTGCTTAAAAATACTGTTCTTACCAAAATTTGTCTATTACTTCTCGAGACGATTCTTCTAATGTCGCCAATGTTGCCAGCAATACTTCACAGCTCCGAAGTTAGAACTAGACTTTAGTTATTATAAGCGCAACGAACAAATAGCTAAAAAGTATTTTATTATTGCAGCTTTGGCATAATACTAACGTTGAGGTTAAAAAGCAATAAATAAATAATTTGCGTGTACACTTCTACCTGTACTCGGTGTTTGGTTGAGCTCCTGCTCCTATTTGTCGCACGCGTCCTGATGTGGTTTCATAAATGGAGAGGACTGCAGTTACGAGCCGACTCCGAACGGCAGATATTTTTTATGAGGAGCTTTTTCATGGCAGAAACATACTCGGAGGTGTGCCATTGCCTGCCGAGGGGCGACCGCTATTAGAAAAAAACTCATTGAACAGAGTCTCATGCCTTTTTAAATGCAGCTTAAGGCCCCTCGGGAGGGTAAATTGATACAGGTTCAACGTAAAACATGTAAATACTTATCAAATGTAAATACGATCATATGCAATGGGGATTTTCTATATACATAATTTAAAATTATTGGGTACATAGATTGCGATATTTGATCGGTATGTAGTTTGCTAGGATATTCCTGTATACTTGTAGTTTGGAAAAAAATTAATACAAAGGAAGGCTCATATTTGCACTGATTTAATGCTAAACAGCCGGCGCTGGAATTTGCGCTAGCATTTCTAAATATATGGTAGCAGTGTCAGTTTAACTTTATAACAGCCACACCTTGTATAACAAGCTATGCGTTTCCTGCATATCCATATGTATGCCTTTGCAAAAAACCTGTTATCTTAGCTATTAGTTCATGAAGTAGCCAGGATTCTTGGAAAATATTGAGCTTGCAATTTGCATTTTTGTTATGCATCGGTTTTTTCTGCTCAAGGCCATGGAAACCTTTAGCAAAAATGCAGAAAATATGTATTGAAGAATAAAAAAGCCAAACTGACCGGAAAAATGCATTTGAAAAAAAAAACAGAAAATATATTTATATGAACTTATGTATGTATATATTTTAGCAAAGCTGGTCACGCAACTTAATAAAGGTCATAGTGGAGAAATTGCCCGATACTTCTATGAAATAACTCAAGAAATATGTTAAAGCGGCATACCTTGGAGGTTGTTTGTGCGTTTATATATAAACGTATGCACAAATGTGGTGAATGTGCGGCACAAACGCAACTGATTCGTTCTTGTGTAGCTGTAAACCCAGGTGATTTTATACCCAGCTCGCTACAAGTGCGCTTACTACCTCGGCACAACAGCTAAACTGAAATATTATTCAACTTTTTTAGAAGCTTGAGTCAGATTTGATTTCTGGCCTGTTTTTTTCTAACGAAATTTAACCTCAACGCACTATAGGTCTCTTTTCTTAAAAAATGTAAAGAAAGTTACGAACTGAACCAGCCATATCAGGTCATATGCCAAAGTTATAATTCTCATTTCAGTTACTTTGATACATACAACTTTCTTTTTGACCTTTAAACGGTAACACTACTCCAACAGTCTGAACGAAAAACATTGTTTGGTACATTTTTTTGGGTGGAAGGTAAAAGGGGTGTAATACTTCTGGCGTAATTGAGTATATATTTAACTATATTACAAAAAAATTATACGGGAAAATTTTACAAAATAGCGGCACTGCAGAAACTGACACAACTTAAATGTGGGTCCGGCACTCGAAGTGTAACCAACTTCAGACCGCTCGCGCAGCTGTCTGTTAGTTGGCTAAATGACAGTCCAGAGTATTGTTTACAAACGCGCGGAAAATTTTGCTGAAAGTAAACGCAAAAGACGAATGGATTTCAATGGTTTCAAACGTAAGTGTCAAACGTAATAGTGTGATTGATTCCAAACCTAATAATGTGATTGCATTATATTTGGCTGGAAAATCACAACCAGCCATTGTGCCTGAGCTCGAGCATCTTAAAGCAAATACAATTTTTGTTTATCGCACCTTTCCTCATTACAATGATACTAGTAGCATCACGAAACGTTATAGAGGTGGTCGTGAAAAGTCTGCAACGTCGCGTGAAATGATTCAGAATGAAGAAGCGACTTGAGTGAAATCACCGACGAAGTCCCAATCAAATGGCGGAAGAACTGAAAATATCTGACCGTAGCATCCGTCGCAAAGGGTAAGATTTATTTGAGCGACCGTTTATACGACAATTTGAGTCATCGATTGGCCACCAGGAGGAAGCACTCGCCACAGGTAACAGTTTGGGCCACTGTAACCGCAGATGGGCGCTCTCCAATCGTTTTCATTGAGCCTGGCGGCAAGAGAAACGTGAAATATTAGTTAGGGAAAGTATTCTAGAGGTTGCTGTGAAGTCGTGGGCAGACAAACATTTCGATGGTAGACCATGGACGTTTCAACAAGACTCGGCACCGTCTCACAAAGCTCGAGTGAATCAAGAATGACTAAACAACAACGTTCCGAATTTCATAACGTCCACACAATGGCTCTCAAATTCACCAGGTCCGAACTAAAAGATTCACCAGTATCGAGGCGCTGAAAAAAGTCATTGTCCGCGAGTGGAGCAAAATACCTGCAAGTCACATTTGGGCAGCTTGCGATTCGTTTCTAGACCGTCTCAAGGCCATAGTCAAGGCAAAAGGTGGTCATATTGAGCAAAAGTAAATTGATTCTTAATTTTGTATTATTTTCACACGTTTTTTAAATTGAATTGAATACAATAAATTTTTTAAACAAAATTTTTGGCCTTTTTAATTAGTTACACTTCGAGTGCCAGACCCTATAAAATTTCCAAAAAACAAAAACATAGTAATTTGTTAATAAATATTCTTTAAGTTGACTTATAGAAATTTGTCCATAAGATTAATTAAAAGTTGCGGTTAATTTTCAAATAAAAAGTGTGGCAATTGTTGGAGTTATGCAGCGTGCAGTTTTGAAAAATTAAATTTGGAGAAAATTATTTTGAAAATTTTGTAATGTGCTACATATAGGCATGAAGTGAACGCTTGAAGAAGCAGCTGTAATGGAACAGACTTTCTGTGACATATTTTAAACAGTTCAAAACATATTTTAAACCAAAAAAATTGTATTTTTTTGAAAAATGTATATGAATTAATGTCGAAAGCAATCTCGGCAATCATTCATATAGATTTTTCAAAGGAAAATGTACAATTTTTTTTTCAATTTTTAATATTTCATTGCAAAACCACAGCTGTTTAGTACTCAGTTCAACTTTGTATCATACTATGGATGTTGCAATAGAAAAGGTTTTCAATAAGGTTTAAGTCGTGCCATTGAGGACATTTTTAGATCGCAGTAATATTTTCTTAAGGGGACATTTACCTGTAAAATTTCAAAAAAAAAAAACTTTTTTTTTCATAGAAGGTTAATCTTTTAAGAATATGTCAAAAAAATTCTAGAACGAAAATTTAAGTATTTCTTATATTATAGATCGTCAACCGTGACGACTCTATTCTTTGCGTTCCAGCGCTGAGAGAGGTATAGTTACGTTGTATTCAAACTTTAGACGCGTTTTTCTCAAAACTATATTTTTCGATATTTTGGCGTACACGATAACTCGAAAAGAAATTTTGCACACTTCTTTTTCATGATATTACTTTCTATGTGAATTTACAAGTTTTCGAAATTTTTTCGAAAAAAAATTTTTTCGAAGCAAAAATAGTAGGAAAATTCGCCCCAAAATCCATTTTTTTTAAGCATTTTATTCCGCGAATTTTTGCCCCTATTTTTGTTCAATTCATATAGAAATTATGACATTAATAAATAAAAACAATTTTGGTTTTTTTTGTTCAGGTCACTGACGCCGATGCTACAATGCCCGCCGATTGAGAAGCCCCGCTGTGATCTTCCTGGAAGAATTGAATGTACATCCGCCATTTTAAATGATTAAAATAAAAAAAAATAAAATATTTTAATGTATAAATAAACTGTATGCCAATTTTGAAAAAAATATCTTGACTTCTTCATTTGAAATAATTTTAATGAAAATCAAGGAAAATATGGCCGTTTACCGGTATCTGTCCCCTTAAGGGGGGGTAGGGTTTTTAGGGTAAAAAAAATCGATTTTGGTTTATTTGAGAAAATGAATGTACATAATCTCAAGAATGTTGTGTCCAAATTTTAAGTCAATCGGTGAAAAACTCACAAAGTTAGAGCATTATAACCGTTGGCCGCTCCGACTCGGCTACCTGCTATGGTCGAACTTTAAATCGATTTTCTGGAAAACGACGTTTTTCAAGTCGGTGGACACTTTTTCTCTGAATCTACTCGGCCGATCTTCCTGAAATTTTGTACACACTTTCTCTACATAATTACCGAGGTAACCCTGGGAGGTTTTTTTGTTTTTTCAATTTTTATTTATTTTACAATAAACAATATTATGCGATTTATCGTCTAAAAATCGCACTTCTACTTCAAATGTTAAAAAAAATTTAAAAAAAAATTGTTTTTAATAAAAACTCGACAGGGTTACCTCGGACAATTAATTACCTAATGAAAACTCTTTGATTTTTTGATTTCAGGTGATCCAATGCTGAGAAAAACTGTCCACGGCAAATTGCCTTTTTTTCGAAACGTCTGCGTAGATCTGCTGTCAACGGCGCAATTTTGTATATTTTCTTGTGAAACTTTTTGAAAATATTTTTAAAATATGAGTTTACAGTATACTAATTGGATAAATAAATTTACACGAATCATCTTTCCAAAAAAAATTCTTAAATAAGTGCATATTTTTAGTGGAATTAGAGCTTGCACACAGTATTTTCGTAAAGATTAAAAATTTTAAACTGTGCTCTGGATGAGCTACTTGAAATTGTTCAGATAAAGTCACAGCAGAGTTAAACGAAAGACTGTAGCATTTAAGCGCAGCATAACAAAACCAAATCTTATTCGTGAAAATTATTACCAATAACTTTTTAATACTGTTGCTGTTATGCAGGAGGCTTTTCAAGCGATAGTATTTTTAAATTACGTGCGTACACATTTTTATTAACTTTTCATTGCGTACTGTCTGGCGTGAGAAGTATTAAAGTTAGGCTTCAACGTTTCAAACAAGCCAAGAGAAAGAAAAGAAACTGATTCCAACAACTTTAACAATCCATCGATCCAACACCTTTGGTATCCAATTTAGCAACTTAAATTAAATTTACTTAAACTTTACAAAAAAAAGAAAATTAAGTTCGAAATTTTCTTTACTTGTTTTCATTATATTAAATTTTTGTTAACAAAAAGTGACCGGTATTGGGGCGCCTCTAAATTGAATATGACTAGAAAAGTACAAAATGTGGAGTACGCTCATTCATCAAGAGCTTTCTTAGTAGTACCAAGTTTCAGCCTAAAATTATGCATAACATTTTAAAGCAAATTTTAGCTTAAACACCCAGTGAACACTTTCAATGCGACTTTTTGAGCTACTATTTATGTATTTGAAAGGACGTGAATATTTTCATCAACAAACTAAAACAGAGTTAAAAGCTTTTAAATTTTAAATAAAGTATTAACTTTAAAACTTTCATTCTCAGTGTACGCAATTTTATATATTTTATATAAAATATTAGTTTCAAGGTATAATAAATATTTTACAGGGTCCGGCACTCGAAGTGTAATCAATTAAAAAGGCCCTACATTTTGTTTGGAAAATGACTTTTATTTAATTGAAAGTAAAAAGGTGTGAAAATAATACAAAATTAAAAATCAATTTACTTTTGCTCGATATGACTGCATTTTGCTTTGACTTTGGCCTTGAGACGGTCCAGAAACAAATCGCAAGCTGTCCGAATGTGACTTGCAGGTATTTTGGCCCACTCGTGAGCAATGGTTTTCTTCAGCGTCTCGAGACTGGTGAATTTGGGAGCCATTGTGTGGACGTTATGAAGTTCGGAACGTTGTTTTTTAGTCATTCTTGGTTCACTCGAGCCTTGTGACACGGTGCCGAGTACTGTTGAAACGTCCATGGTCTGCCACCGACATGTTTTTCTGCCGCGCCTTCAAAACAACTTCCAGAATACATTCCCGGCCTCGAGGAAAGAGTGGGAAAAGGACAAAGTAAAACAGGGCGAGTCAATTCATGTATACACAGATGGCTCAAAGCTCGAGGGCAGGGTGGACGGAGGTGTATACTGCGAACATTTGGGGTCTCATTCAGTTTTAGACCTCCCGACTACTGTAGTGTCTTTCAGACTAATCTGATTGCAATAATGAAAGCCGTGACACTGGTACTGTGTGATGTGATTCCTGGAGATGATATCTACATTTTGACTGATAGTCAGGCGGTGATAAAATTCCTCACAAAGCAGTCGACAACCCGCAAGGTAGCCATGAAATGTCACACATCTCTTAACGAGAATGAATTGGAAAATATCATTCCTCTCGGAATTAAGGATCTTATAAAATTTTTGAAAAGGACACACTGGTTTTAGAAGAGGTAAGGACAAGTTACCCATGCGGCATCACAATGAGTCTGAGTGTGTGGACAACCGCTACAACTTAACCTAACCTATCGCCCATATATACATATGTATCAAAATACTGGCGTACGATGTAGTTCAACTATAAAAGGGGGAATCAGTTCCGGCACAAAATATTGCTAAACAATTAGTTCTAAATGTATTTTAAGTTTTTACATTGGGCATCTGCTCCAAATATAAATTCCCTTCGATAAATTATGTACCTGCCTTATGAATAAAACTCATAGCTAGTTTTGTATTCATATCCTCAAGTACACCTTATATTTATAACTCATATGATGCCAGTGATTGGAGACTTCACCGCGATCAACAAAAATGTTCTGCTGACCAAATAGTGAGTGTGACGAACAATTGCTAGCAGCCAATTGAAGGCATGTGAGCTCATTTTTCTGTAAAAAAAAACTTCTTATAAGTCCCTTGGGTGTACGACATAAAATTTCACGGCCATATATTGATACAAAACAATATTACCGCAATTGCCTTAAAAGCCAAGAAATATAATTTTGAATTATGTCCTAGGCATATTGAATAGGGAGCAGTAGTAGTAGAGCAGCTGATTTGATGTTTTTTGTGAATTTATATGGTATCTTGGGTCCAACTTTATTTACACAGTATGAATAATGTGCCGAACAGAAATATTTCGTATGACGAGCACAACTAATGGTAAACAAATGTGTTCCATTCTCTCTTTTACAATTGGCGGAATTGGCATTCCAAAGACAAACAAACCTTTGTTCAAAATGACCAACTAGTTGGTGACGGGGTCGATATACAGATCGATAACTATGGGCAAGACATAACGAACACCGTAGCCGAATGGTGCGCGACTACCATTCTGAATTCACAGAGAGAACGTCGGTTCGAATCTCGGTGAAAACATCAAAATTAAGAAAAATATTTTTCTAATAGCGGTTGCCCTCGGCAGGCAATGGCAAAACCTCCGAGTGTATTTCTGCCATGAAAAAGCTCCTCATAAAAATATGTGAAAATATGAGCCTTGACATTCTTTTCACACTTGCCACATATCCAATCTTAGCCAGTGCTCTCCTAGCTGTCCACCGACTCACGTCTTTTCCTATGTCCATAGATGCCTTCTTTGGTGTTAGGAACTTATCAGATCTCATTTTCGACATCATTAGTCTGGCGTCAGAGTCTTTTAAGAGGCGTTTACGGCCTTTAATAATGTTTTTGGATGCAACATTTCGTCTTTTTTGAACCTTGGACACCGCTGAATGGGAAATCTTAAGCTGATCTGCAATAGCACGAGTCGAACAGCCACTTTCAGTTAGGCTAATAATACTATTTTCGACATCAGACGAAAGCTTCTTCATTTTTTCGCGGTACTTTATAGACTAATTGCTAAAATCAACAAATCTGCTTCGAATAATAAGAAACACGTGATTTTCTGGATCATATAAGCGAAGAATGAACAAACAAAACATATAATGGTAAAACTGCATATCTATTGCTGATAAGAGAATTAAGAAATCAAACAAAAGTAATGGGAGTTGTTTTGGTTTTTTTTGCTTGAATATTTTACTGATTCTGTTTTGTTTTTATCATATACGGCAATTTGTTGAGGTTTAAAGACATATTATTAGAACAAAAAGTTTTTTTGATTTGCTTCATTCGCTTGCATTTTATTGGCTCACAAAGTTGAGAATGTCAACTATGGAAACACTTTTGCTCCCTACTCTATATATATATAAGACATAACGAAGGCTAGGCTTTTTTTTCATATGGAAGAAAAGCAAAAACACGAATTTTGCACTATTTAAAATTCGCACTTTATTATAAAAAATTGAGGAGGCCTTCCTCTTCCTCTACTACCACCAGCTGGTACCGCATCGAATACTTTCAAAGCCGCAGCGTTTGTATACATTCGGACGACATGACCGAGCTAACGTAGCCGCTGGATCTTTATTCGCTGCGTTATGTCTAAGTCATACAGCTCATCGTTTCATCGCCTGCGATATTTGCCGTCGCCAAAGGTCCAAAAATCTTGCGCAGAATCTTTCTCTCGAACACTCCAAGCGTCTGCGCCATACGTTAGGATGGGAACGATGAGACCCTTGTGGAGTGTTAGTTTTG
>JAYXIM010049575.1:0-133695 GCA_037575425.1 Anastrepha fraterculus
ATCTATTATTCGCTGCATTTTAACTAATCTCTATTCTCAAACCACCAGTAGCGCTTTGAGCATTGCATTGCTGATTTATTTCCGACTCAATTATAAGAGTAATATTTTTTGCTATAAAATTTGCCATATTTTGCTAATTACGTTACGAAAAATGCACTATTCACTCTACTACATAACTTCGACACGTATTCGTATAGCGTTCACGTGTATTTGTGGGTATGTCTATACGTAGTGTGCTTAGTGCCTTACTATTAGTCATGATTTATTTCGTTAAACGATTTTCCATATTTAATTAATTTTAATGATTTTAAACAGATAATCAATTTACAGCCATAAGCTGTCTGCGCGCCATAATTATATTAAAATAAATTTAAGTTCAATCGTAAAGCCAATAGTAATACCAATACAAGGATTTATGTACACTTATAATTTGTGGTTATTTTAATTCATCCAAAAACCATTTACAAATTAATAATTTTTTTTGTTAAAATTATTATTACTATTGTTGTTGTGTTGTGATTTGATATTTTTAGGTTAACCATGAGCTATCTAGATTTATTTCATTTGAATTGTACTAAATATATTATGTTGCATTTATTTTAACGAGAAACAAACGTGATTCCCTTCATATATCTACGTATGTGCATTAGGGCGGGTCTATTTGTTCTTCCAAAATATAACCGACTTTGTTTTAGTCACTGAAGTCTTATACTAACAATTCAACAAAATATATTGGATTTCGAGTTTCCTTAAGGGGAGAGCCTGCTTTAGAGGCTTCAAAAAGTCGTTTTTTTTACATAAATGTTTTCCCACACTATCCAAGAATGTGTCCTCAAAATTTCAGAAGCAAATTCAAAATATTTTCGGAGTTTCGCTCGAAGTGCGATTTCTCGGTTTTTTATTTTTTTTACGATTTTTCCTAATTGGCGGGAAAGATAGGGAAAAAGTTAAACGTCCTATTGAAACGAGATAACATTGAGTGTACTCGAAATTAAATTCTCTTCTAGTTGAACCTAAAAAACCTTAGGAAAGTTATGATTAACCCACTTTTTAAACAATCTAAAGTGAATTTGTTTTTCCGCAAAAATTAATTTTTTTTTAATTAGCGAAAAATTGTTGAATTTCTCACTGTGTGTTTAATTTTCTTGGTTTAACTAGAAGCTATACTATACTAAAATAAAATTTTTTTTTCGGGTTTTTGGTTTCAGATGAAAATTGCGACCTGCATCTTTCCCGCCGCACGACATATGCACATCCGAGGCGCCTCGGCAAAGTGCTTATACCAGGCATAAAATGACATATATTATATTTTAATGAAAAAATTTGAGAAGACTGTTGAAATATATAACAATAAAACCTGAAAGTTTCGTTTAAATCGAATATTTCTTTCCTTCCCAAAAAAGTCACGAAAATATCGCGTTTTTGAAGCCTCTAAAGCCGACTCCCCCTTAATTTTAATTTTAATTTTGTTAAAATTTTCTTGAAAAAAAGTATATAAGTGGTTTTTTAGTACAAAAGCCGCTTGAAAGCGTAAAAATTAGAAATTTGTATGGATTTTTATCTTGAATAGCGGCTTGAACTACTACATATTTACGAAGACATCTGACACTCTACATCACGAATATACTTGTCGTAAAATTCCACCATAGGTCTCTTAATGCAGGCAACCTCCGTATAATACGTCAGTTAGCTTCCAAAAAATTGATGTGTTATTCGAATTCGTGTTATACGAAACAAAGGACGAGTACGAAAAGAGGGTTAGGTTTCAAAAATTAAAAAAAACATGCTATTATATTTCCATACTAAAGATAAATATTTTTTTTTATTTATTTAATATATGGAAAATAATATTGTAATAAATTATTATTTTACAAAAAAAAGCAGCACTAGCAGAAAAGTTAAGCCATGAAGAGTTAATTTTCTGAAAAAGATTATTAGGCACTATCGACACATGAATTAATAAAGAAATTAAGTTATATGGGAGGTAAATTTATAGGATATACGGAAGAATATTTACATAGATATTTAAGTAAAGAGACTTATGGTTTAAATCAATTTTCTCAGTGTTTTACTGAGAAGGAGTCTTTAGTATATCCGATGGAAGATGGTTGTTGAAACTTGTGCTCCTGAGATTCATAAAATTCGTGCAGTCGTCCAAAAGGTGTTTAACTGTTACTGCTGGCAGGGTGCAGTAGGGGCAGGGAGGTGGCCTCTCACCATTTAAAATGTGGGAGTGTGTACCGATTGTGGGTCCAATGTGAAGTCGGATGAAGGCAGTGTTGTCCTTGGTACGGCATATGGCTTGTTAGTTGGGTTTAGTGCCAGTTGTATTTAAGTTTGCATAATGGTGTTGCACTGTTCTCCATGCCTCAGTTCTTTTAGATTCAAAATATTTATTAATTAGTGCGTAGATGTTCTTCTTCAGCATAAAATCAAATGTGTGCAATGGTTCCATTGTTGCAGCCTTAGCTTTTTGGTCGGCAAGCTCGTTCCCTTTAATACCAACGTGGCCAGGAACCCATATTATTTTGACTTTATTTTGACACTCAATTAATATGCTCCGTATGCTTGAAATAAGGGGTGATTTGTTTCTTATGTTCATGATACCTGATATTATAGACTTGCTATCCGAACAAATTATTGTTCTTTCATTAGTTTATTATAGCCTTGTATATTGCTATAGCTTCTGCTGTGTACACAGAACAGTAGTAAGGTAGTTGACCCTTCGTTATTGTTTCACCATCAGCATTCACTACTGCAAACGTGGTGTGGTCCAAAGTTTTTGAACCATCAGTGCACATCATTTTCCATTCAGGTCTAAATGGTGCAACGTATTATTCAAACCTACGCTGGTATTCAAATGAACTGGTGTTGGATTAGGAAATGGATAGGAAACAATACCAAAAAGGACTGAAGACTTTCTTAAATTCCAAGGCGGTGAACTAATTGGGGGCCTTAATTGTGGAAGTGAGGTTATTCCCAGTTTGTTAGCATATTCCAGTGCTCTTAGTATTGAATTCACCATACCATCGATAAACTCTGGTCCTTGATGGAGCTTCATCGCCAAAAAATGAATTAAGTTCATCCATGCAATGTTGCTGAGTTAATCCACGTCGAAAGTTGTAAAAAATAATCGCACGAAAATGTTCACGATTTAATTCCATTTTTGGACCGAGATGAATCTTTTAAGTTACTGTAAACAACACAAATAGCGCAATAACGACGTATTTCAAAACGTTCCGAGTACGTAAAAGCCAAAAAATGTCAAACTTTGCGATACAGCTGTCAGTTGCCAGATTGCAACACCAGGGTTGCCAAATCCCGACATATAAAAGGCACCCCTCGTAGTTGACTTGCGATTTTTCACTTTACTTGCAGCAAATAGTGATGAGGTGGCCTCATGTAGAATGCTATTGTTGCAATAGAGAAGTTTTGGGATGAGACTCATTGTGGTGTATTCTGTTCTCTCCGGAATGTTGGGTAGCCCTGCTTCCACCAATATGAATGCTTCTGCGTACGGCAGCGTGGTATGTTGGGAAAATTAGCTTTAGATTACTTTTGGCGCAGTGTCCGTATAGTGGCAAACCATAGTCGATTTTCGACAAGATGAGAGCCCTAGTAATATTTATCGGATTTGTGGTATGTATAAGACTATCTTTAGATGACAGATACTTTATAATATTCAACCTGGCAGCTAAGTTCTTTTTTAAATCTAAACCGTGTTCCTTAAAAGTAAGACTCTTATCAGAGATAATTCCAAGAAATCGTATGCTGTGAGCATTTACAATATTTGTATTATTAAAGACTATATTTAAGTTATTACATTTATGCTTTCTACATATATGAAAAGATTTACATCCACAAATTGCCTGAGAGATGGGAAAAATGTGTCGTTAGCGATGGCTATCCACCTCTTCAATAATTCTTTTCAATTCCACTGGATAAATTTCGGCGGCTTCTTTATCGGCTGATGCACTTTCATCTTCTATTTTAAGGTTTTGTAGTGTTAAGAGTTTTCTCATAGAACCAAACCCTCCTTTGCTGGCTACAAAATCTGGATTAGTAGTCGTAAATCTTAAGACTTTGCGTTTAGTAATATTGGTGCTCAGTGGAATCCGTTTTTTTGAACAGCCTTCAATCCAGATGCTAAGGGCTTTTTCTATCTGCTCAATTATTGCTGCCCTAGACTAGACGTCATGTTTGAGGAGATAGAACTGCCTGCAACAACGGAATCTCTAATTTTCTGTTCATTTTTCCTTAAAGTCCGTATTTTCACTTCATTGAAATCCAATGATTTGACGGCATATGATATCTTTTGGCCCTTTTTGAGCCGATCTAGAGTTTGTAATTTTGTGTCCATGGAGATGAAAAGTCTTTTAATTTTTTTTCTTTTTTGTTATTTTCGCCAGACATAGCTAAATATGTGGCATATTAATTCATAAGAATAAAAACATTATTATTATTATTTTTTTAAAAAGGTTGGGTACTACTTACCCGAAAATGTTTAATCCACGTAGCTGAAAGAGAGACACAATTAAAGTCTTAAAGTGTACTTAGGTATTAATAATTGACGAGAATTCTGCAGGAAAATCTGATAGTATGTGCGTACGCGCGCGAATGAACAATTTAAAATGAGGTATCTTTCGCACTTAAAAGCTTTATCGCGTCTATTGAGCTGTTGTACGAGGACTTACCTACTTTCAAATGAGATAAAGTTCGCTTTTAATAGCCTGTATTACATTTCATGTTGTATTAGGGTTTTGTCTAATTCTCGAACCCTGTTTGGGTGAATCCGTGCTATAGAAGTGCCATGTTATACGGGGTTACCTGTACACCAAAGAATAAAATTCAACTTAAGCGCCAAAAGTAAGTCAAAACGGAAAATGCGTTTACTGAATAATTTCATTAGTGGCAAAAAGAGTGCATCTATTCAGTAGTTAGAGAGTAAATATATTTCTCAAAAATCTTTTTCATTCATTTCAACAGAACAGCGGAACTATAATGTATCTAAAATGTAAGATTCACATAAAATATAAATCAGATGCGAACTTTCAAATCGCCGATACGCGTTCCATACTTTTTCCGCCTGTACCAGAATCTTATATCTTTTTTTGTTGCACGGTGTACTTAGTATATTCCATTATATACCACATACCATTACATTGATTGAAGTGTCTTCTCTAGTAGGGGCTTTTGAGCAAAATAAACGTCGACAATACCCAATCGCACATATATTTTTTTCCAAAAAATTAAGCAAAATATAAAAAAACCATACTGATTGGGGCTATTAACTAAAATTAAAAATAAGTAGGCTCAAGGTCCATTTTAGAACCATGCTTTCATGGAACTTTTTGCGCAAAATTCCCAGTAGAATACTTCAGTCAGCGAAACAAAGTAGGCCGCCCTAATAAACACATATATTTAAATGCATATGTATATGTATGCTCATGCATTTGTGCAAAGTAAATGAAGCGTTGGTAGTGTGTTGCTTTATTGAAAACCACAATTTTAAAAATGTCAGTAAGCTAACCAAAGTGAAAATGCAACTATATTGTTTATTTTCAACACAAAATTCTTGCTAATTCATTAAATAACTATTTGCCAAAGATTTAGTCGCTAATAGCTTTCAGACATTTAGTGGAACAATAAAGTTGTTTGTAGGCACATTTTGTCTCGTTTTTGTTTTAAGAAATTTAAAATATGTGAAATTTTTAAGTAAAAACTTAACTGTTCGCGAATACTTTGAAGTAAAAAGGCCCTCAAAGCAATGTAATTGCGCGATAACCGCTTACGCGAATTTGACCGAGTCTAACAAAGCGTGCCACTCGTCTCTTTCTCGTGCTAACTGGGACCAGTTAGACACACCAAGTGAATCCAAGTTCTTCTCCACATGATGTTTCTAACGCAGAGAAGCGTTTATATCTATTCGGACGACATGACCCAGCCGACGAAGCCGCGTGATCTTTATTCGCTGCGCTATGTCTATGTCGTCGTAAAGGTCATACAGCTCATCGCTCCATCGCCTGCGACATTCGCCATCATCTCGAGCACTCCAAGAGACGCCTCATCAGATATCGTCATCGCACAAGTTTCTGCGCCATACATTAGGACAGACATAATGAGAGCTTGTAGAGTGTTAGTTTTGTTCGTCGAGAGGGAAACTTGCCTACTTAGCCCAAAGTTGCACTTGTGAGTACACAGTTTTGTAGCTTATTAAATTATATGTGGTAGTACAGGTTTAAAGTTGCTTAAAAATTCTGTTGATTTTTATAATTTTTTCCCTGACAGTGCAACGCATTTTCTCTGCATACTAGCTTGTTCGATAAGAGAGGGCGTTACGATTTACATACGTCAAAGACGTTCAAACAGCAACAACATCAGAAATCGTAAAAAAAATACAGGAAAAATCCTCGAGTGACTGAAAGCGATTTGGTAGAAGACTTAGGTATTTCATTGGGCAATGTAAACAATATTTTGACTGAAGTATTGGATTTCAGAAAGCTGTTAAAAATGGAACAAAAACACAATCTAATGCGACTTTCTCAGCAACATTTTAAGGATAAAGTCGATTTGGTGCGTCGATTCATCACTATGGATGCGACTTGGTTCTATCATCATGAGTCTAAATCAAAATAAGAGACTGAAGAGTTGTGTGAATCTGGTTCTTCGGTTCCGAAACGAGTTCGATGCGAAAGGAATTTTGTTTTACAAACTGATAAAACAATAAATTCTGAATATTTTTGTAACCTCTAAGACCAGCTGAAGGAAGCATTCGTGAAAAAATATCCAGCTTGCAAAATAAAAACAGATTTCAACAGGACAATACGGTGCATGTCACAAGAGCATTTTGACAAGGGCTAAAATGCATGAATTAAAGTTCGAATTTTTAGCGACTTCCATCTGTTTCTAGACCTAAAAAAGTGCATGCGTGGGGAGCGTTTTTCATCAGATCATGAGTTCAAACCAGCTGTGGAAGCGTATTTTGCAGCCCTTCAAGATTTTCATTTCAGGGATGGAATTGATAAATTGGAATCTCGCTGGAACAAGTGTATTGATATTCAGGAAGTCTATACTGAATAAAAATGTATATTTCGAACCATAAAATTGTGTCTTTCTTATCGAAGTGTAAAACTTACCGAACAACCTTGGAAATCAAAATGTTGCCCGTTTAATTTTCGAATAATATTATATGTTCACTATAGTTTCCAATACAAGCTCAATCACATCAAGTGATTGGCTTCTCAGTTGGCTTGGCTCAACATTAGAATCGGTCATCAGAATGGTCTTTCAATCGAGGCTTTTTTGCTATCAAAGCTGTAAAGAAAATGTACAAGAAACTCTGCCTTACTTTTGCCTTACTTTTGTCAGTAGACTCGGGCTCGAATCTCCAAATGATACAAACATTTTTTTTAGTAACGATATCAAATTTCCGAAAGCATTTTTGCTATGAAAAACCTCCTCATAAAAAACCATCTACCGTTCGGAGACGGCTATAGGTCGCTCCATTTGTAGGAAACATGGACTGCAAAAATGGGAAGAGAAGGTCAGCCAGAGACCCAACAAAGGGAATAAGCGCTAATTATTATTATTATTGATGAAAAAATTTGGAAAAAATTCACTTCTCGATACAACAAATTTAACGTGTCAGCACGAAAAGCCCATTCAGCAACACTCGTAGCCAAACTGCTATTTACGGACAAAGTTATACAGTGCTAGACAACCGCTTTTTACAGCTACTCCTCACTTTGGGTCGTTACATGTAGAGAGACCGTGAAGATCATCTAAAGGTTTAAAAGAAACTATTCACTGTATGGACTGAGCGCCAGCTTAATCGCAGTACCAATCAGTGACTTACATAATTCAGGTTAGCAGCTCCTCATCAGACTATAAGGCTCACAAACAGTGACAGTACTTCCTTCTTCGGCGATCAAAATCGCCACCTGAAAATAAATGAATGCTTCACCAAGTATATTGAGCGATTTCGAGGGACTGCTTTGTGCGCTAAGCTCATGGTGCCCCAGTCTAAGAGGGTCTAGGTGTCTACCCTTATTAAGCAGATGGAACTGCAGACTACTTGCGGCATTGCTGATGATTCAAACCTTTCTTTGTCGATGATATACTGTAGCTATATACGAGTATTTATCACCGTGAGATGGACCGAAATACCCCCGGTGCGCCTAAGCAATTATATGCAACCAATATTTATAAAATAGTGACTCACTTACGCCTGATTGAAGAGACTAAATACGTAAACACTTTAATTTAAAAAAAAACAAGTACAAGAAAATTGCTGCCGTTTCCTCCAAGTAAATGACCAACCAAAGCAAATGAATACCCCAGTTAAATTACTTACACGCATTACTTACTTCCAAGCAAATGTAAGAGGCAGGGAAGAAGAAGAGATGATAAGAAGGAAAACATTTGTTCTATGGATCACTAAGCGAATATTTACTGACCTCCAGCGGTAAACAAATAAAAGTAAATAAAATATGTAAAGTATTCAGCTTAGTCTCTTATAAAGTGAACGACTGAAAATACAAGCGATTTTATTATTCATTCACACATAGATATGAGAAACAGAAAATCAGGCGGAGAGCGGATTTTTTTTTTTTTCCATTCTAGTTTTTCTTTAGCTTAATGCCAAAGTAAATGGAAAGGTGGCTGAATCGACATACCGAACGCCAGCTCATTGTCAGCTGTTCGTAAAATATAAATAGAGAAATTTAAATTTGGGTGCAAACGATTTAATTATACCCAGTGCATATGTGTGCTTGTATTCAATATTTTAGACGATGTAGGCTCATAGTCTCTTTCGATCCCGCATGGGGAACTTGTGCCGATCTCTTCTAAAAGTAAGTGAACCGTTTAGAAACCTGACTTCCACAGTACAGAGATCTTCTAACTGATTAAAAAATTGTCGACCTAAAGTGGTGAATCTTACTTTCGATAGAGCAGGACAACGGCATAAAAAGTGCGAGTTCGTCTCTTCCTTATCCTCATTTAGACATCTTCTGCTAGAGTGAGAGTGGTCCACAATTGTTGAGCGATTCTGCAGGTGGATTTGAAAATCTATATTTCATTAGATGTTTTTAAAAAATTTCTCAAAGATAAGTGGCGTACATGTAAAGGCATGTCTATATAATTTTCTGTATACTCCTTAGTCAATTTGTTGCTGAGCCTGGAATGGTCTGGAACCCGTACTACATTTGAGCAAAACGATTCAGCCATCTCGTTATGAGAAATGTGACATTTCATTGCTACCTTGGATGTTGTCGACTGCTTGGTGAGGGATTTTATCGTTGGTCAGTAAAAAGGAAAATACCATCTTCAGGTAGCGCACCACAATATACCAGTATCACGTTGCTAATTTATCAGATCCTTATTTCTAGATCGTCAGATGCTCGGAATACACACCTCCCTTCGTCCTTTGAGCATTCTGTGTACAAATGGATGAGCTCGCCAAGTTTTACAAAGTCCTGTTTCCCCCTCTTCCCTTGAGGATAGGAAAGTCGTCAAATCTGTAATGGCAGTTATAGGCGGGAGAGCATAGGCCATCATTTCGCAGAGCTTCGAAATATCAGTCAGAATTTTTAGGTGACCGTAACTACAGTTTGACCACTTATTTAAAGTGTTCAGTCTTACCCCATCTGATAACTGAAACAATATTTTTGTTGAAACCTTTGTTTTACATTTACTATTTTTAGAAATATGAAACATTTACTGAATTTAAAAAAATTGGGTTGACACCATGATTTTATTTACTGATTCGCTTAGAAGCAAAATTAAACCTTACAGACAGTTTTTGAATCTTAATCCAATTTAATTCCTTGTTTGCTTTCCGGGTGGGGTTGTTTTTTTGATATGTAACACGGGGCGCTACGCTACGCTATTTGCCGTACAGCCCGTGAAACAATGGACTCACTGCGTTGCCATTTCGGTGCGTAATTTATCTGTCGTCTCGGACGAGTGGTTTGCCAACGAAGATCGTGTCATATCACACCTTTGGACTTTAATTTGTGGGGGTATGTAAAATCTAAATGCTTTGTGGATAAACCAGCTTCGATTGCGGCATTGGAAGCCAACATTACTAAAGTTATTCACGAAATACCGACCGAAGTTCTCCAGCGAGTCATTCAAAATTGGTGTTTACGGATGACCGAATTACGGCGCAGTTGTGGCCAATATATGAAAGGGATTATATTCAAAAAATTAATTTTATAAATAGTTCTACACAAAAATAATAAAGATGGATTCGAATTTCCGTTGTTTTCTTTAAATTTAAAATCCGATACCCTTTAAATTGATCACCCTTTACAAATAATGTTTTTAATTTTTCGAAGATCTGTTAGATCTTTCAAGGGCCTTATTTTGACTTCAGCGGCTAGCTTCGAAAAACGGAGAAATTGTTTTCTCACTTATGACTCGAACTCTTAAAAAAAGCTATTTTGGTGCAATGTCCAGCCAACGCTCCACAGAGTGAACAAATTAAACCATCAATAATCGGATAAAGCGAAAAAAAATTTAATTGTTGCACGTTGAGCCTCAAATATCTCGAAACATGGTGTGCTTGGGCTATTCTGAGTTCAGATTTGCATTCAATACTTAAACAATTTTAGAAAAAGTAATGTCTATACCCCGGTATATTTTCTGTATCACTTTCTTTTTACATACACGTAGCAGGTTTTATTTTTATATCACATGCAAAAACATACTTATTGTACACACTCAGATATACGAGTTTTGAAACATCTCGTCACCCAACTCAGTTATTTTTGACTGCGAAAAAATACCGTTACATTTGGGCAAGACGTTAGTAGCCCAACCCAGTCATGCATTAGGCACAAAAATAAATACAAATATATGTATGTATATCTGTCAGTATAAATATTTATAAAAAATTACTCGCTCAGAAATAAGTGTTTACCGGAAAAAATTAAGGCAAAGGAAAAAATAATATCACCTCACGTACTTAAAAATCAGTACGCGCAGTGATGACATCAGCAATGAGACATCAACCACAAAACAACAACTTCATTAACTGGCACTGTCACATAATTACCAGCAGCAGCACAACAAACAACAACAGCAGCAACAACAACTCAATGTAGTTACCTGTGTGAGCGCGCCCGGTACGAAGCGGTAGACGAAATCAAAACAAAGGCAACGAAAAAACTAAAACAATATTTAATATTCATAAAGCAGTTTTACGTATTTTTGCTTTCCGGTGTTTTTTTATGTTTTGTTTTTTTTGTGTGGTTTTACTATGAACGCCAAAGCGAGGTTATGTTTAAAGCTGAGTATTATACACCTGGAAACATTTTGTAAGGCGTTGGGTTAAGCTATTAATTTTGAAATTAAAAATGAGAGAGGATCCAGTTAAGATTTGAGGCTGCTTCTCCGAAAAATTCTTTGCCCGTTTATTTGTGTTTAACGCCCTATTACTGTGGCAGACTTAATGAATAATTATTCATTTATTTATTCGTCGAAATAATGAATAATTATTCATTTAAATTTTATTCCCTCCTTCCAACAGATCTTTCGGTTGTCTATGGTGGACAGTGATGAATTTGGGTATAGCCTAAACGCCCGCAAAAAAATAATTGTCAAAATAATGATTACCATCACTCACAATAACGTTTTTTATTTAGTAAAAAAGTTATTCAAATACAAAATTGGATGACTAATTTCACGCCACCTTGTATGTTTCGGGGTGGGGAATAATTTCATAGCGTTTTTATTTTTATTTTTATTTTTATTTTTATTTTTATTTTTATTTTTATTTTTATTTTACGATTTGTTTACTGTTTGGCAAGAGGTAAAAACTGTTACCGCTGTACAAAACAATGTTAATTGTATTTTTTAGTTATTTAATTTATTATTAGTTCTGAGGCTTAGAAACGGAATACCCAGGAGGCAAAAATTAACATTTGCAACACTTACTCTTCTTTGCTTTTCATCGAGGACAAACCGAAACAGCCCGGGGCAATTGCGACGAGTATGGCGAAAATGGCGACTTTGACATCGATGATACGTCACGCAGCGGAAGAACGGTGGCTAAATCAGTCATTAATGGGTGGAAAAAATGAACTGCAATCATAAAACGATTCTCAATCACCTTCATTCAATGGGATTTACCGAAAAATTGGGAGCCTGGGTGCCTCATGAGCTCAACGAAAAAAAAACAAAGAAAGTCGCCTTCAAATTGCTTCTCAGCATTTCGCCCGCAATCGAGCAACACGCCGTCATTAACAGTGCTTTTTGTACCGAATCGTCACAGGAGATGAGAAATGGTGCCTACCATTAATATGAAACAAAAAAAGGAGTGGGTGGCTACAGGAGAAACGCCAAAGTCGAAAGCTGGATCTTCATCAAAAGGCGGTTATGATATATGTTTTGTGGGACTGGAAGGGCATGGTGCATTGGGAAATGCTCCGTACTCCTTTACGACAACGACAGGCCTTATATTGCACCAGTGGTCAAAGCCGCACTCCAACAGTTCGAATGGGATGTCCTTCAGCATCTGCCGTATTCTCCGGACCTTGCATCGACCGATTACCATCTTTACCGCTCCCTGTCAAGCCATATGGAAGACGTTACCTTCGATAAAAACATTTTATATTTCTGACTTATTTCTTGTGGTTTTGACACTCTTTTTTGTATGAATGCAATTTCTTAACACTTTGCATATTGTATAATATAAACAACTACAAACACAAATAAACTTGTATCAGTGTCGGCTGTTCAGGAGAAAATACGCATATCTGACTGATACTCATCCTTTTCGCTACGAATTTTCGTGCTTATTTCCACCTATCTTTTTATAAAAAAACATATACATAGGTGGATTAAAAAGTTACCTCAAATAAAAGAAAGTGAATTTTGAATGAAACTTTGTGTTATCTATATATATAAAAAGAAGTTACATTTCCTTGGTAATCTTATAACTCAAGAACCGCCGAACCGATTAACACAAAAATTTCAGAGTTCCTTTCTATCTTTGAGGAGGTGGTTTGTGTGAAGTTTGATTGAAATCGGTGCAGCCATTCCTGACATTTTATGTGAGTAATGGTTTCCTCTCATACGAAATGCCTGTAATATACTGTTTTTTAAAATAATTTTCAATATTTCGCTATTACATTTAATTAGTAATATATTGTACTGAAAGAATGCCACGTGAAGACGAGCAAACATTCTATATACATAAAAATAAGTTACATTCCCTTCGTGTAGCGAAATGTCTTGTTATCTGAGCATATCTTGATCGATCTTCAATAATAGGTCGGCACAATTCTTCGCTGAGTTGGCGTAAAAATAATCGCCTCTGATTAGTTTTTTTTTGGTATCATTTTAATATTTTCGTAGTATGTGATGTATTCTGCGAGAGCCGCTATGGCCAGGATAAAAAAAAGCTAATGGCCATCTCGATGTTCTTCGCTGAGTGGTATACTTCCAAAGCATCCGATCCATTGTATCAACACCAACTTTTGTTTTATTATAATAGGAAATTATCTCTGGCTTCTTTCTCCGATCTGTTGAAATGGTCATATCTGAATGCATTGTTGATAGAAATACAATCGATTTATTTTTCTTAGGCACGTATGAGCATATGGTAACTTGATCCTGGAATCCAAATAGCGAAGAATACTGTTCTCTATGCCTATCGGCTCTCATCTCTTGAGGAATGTACTTTTTATTTGCTTTCAGTGTGCCGACTGAAGTCAAGTTCCATGACAATAAATGCTTGGCAGGTAACGTCATAAAAAAATTGTCCATTGTGATCACGGCTAAGTCCTTCACTATTCGTTCGCCTTGATTCGTCACACGACCCTCTGCTGATTTCGTCCGTATAAATCTGTCCATGAAGTGAATATGAAGTATCGGAGTCGCAAATCCACCAAACCTTTATTCCATATTTGGCGGGTTTGGATGGAAGGTATTGCGTGTACTTCCTCGGTATGGATATAATTGCTCGTCGATCGTCAAACATTCAGATGGTCTGTAGAGTTATGATAAATTTATGTTTAGCATCGTCCAAATATCACGTATTGGTGCAACTTTGTAATGACTTATCCGGGCATCTCTAGTGTGAGTGTCATCAAAACGAATGAATGGTAAAATATTCCAAAAACGATTGATTCCCATTGCTGCTCTATATAGTGGATAAGCACTTACTTTCCACACGTCCTTGATATGGTCTACGTTTGAATTATTTGCACCACTCATAAGGAGAACTCCTAAGAATGCATGCATCTCTGTAGGCGTCAAATCTTTCCACACGTACTGTTTTTTTTTTCAAGATATGCTTCATTATACTTCTGGTACTCCATGTTTGCTTTCCTACTAGTGTGCGTTAAAATGATATCAACCATTTCATTCGTGACAATCAATTTGAAAGTGGCCAAGATTGACAATGTCTCCGTGCTTCGATGAAGACCACATCGCTGGCGAATTATATTTCGAGCTGTAGTTTGATGTTGAATGGAATTTGGTCTTTTATTCCATCTTTTACCGTCCTTGGTCACAAGAAAATCAGGCTCCGATTCATGTAATGTGTCCACTTCAGTAGGCTCGTCGTCATCTTCCTCTTGCTCGACTTCGCTATCACGGTCACCTGGTATCTCTTCACTGTCAGAAATTTCAGTCTGACGTTGTGACTGTTCTCACGCTAACGGAAACCACTCTTCATCCTCACTATCTGGCGTTGTACTCTCAGGGCCTGACTCATCTCCCATTAACTCGGCCAAATATGCTGACCTCTCTACAGCAGTCAACCTAATAATGAAATACATAACAGATCATTTTTGTTTTACTTTCATCAAGGTCGTAAATTTATACCGAAATACTAATTTTATATAATATTTAATATAATATTAAGTTTACCTTGCGAATTCTTTTTTCTCAATTAGATTTTTTTAATCACACTGAAATCGTCTACACTTCTCAGCGAATACTCAATGAAATAGACGTCAAAGACGCGGTTACATTACAACCCAGGTACCTTATGACGTTAGTTCTTGACGTCATAGAGCCCGGCCGGTACGTTATAAGAATAGACCTGGGAAAATGCAAAGAAAAAATATCTGAAAAATACTGTACTTGTTCAAACAGCTACAGATCTTTCAATTATACACATATTAACAAGAAAAAAAGTGGGTACCACTAAATACGCATATATGTGTAAGCCGGTTATAGGACAATGTCGAAAAAGTTGGTTATAAGCAAGGGGGTTAAAAAATGATGTTTTCAGAGCATCTCTATTGTAAGCTGTTAGTATCCAAAGAATGCGAATATTGAAAATTTATTTTACCTACCTATTCCACAGTAAACGCAAGGGATGTCCCTTAAACTTAAAATAAAATAAAAAATTACAAAAAAAATTCCCTGCTAACATAAAATAAAGCTTTCATGCATACTTAAGTGTGTATATTGCACAGGCGTTATAACCAACGATCAAACAAAATACTCAAAGTGTAAATATTCATTGTGGTTCAATTATCAATTTCCTTTTCATTTCGATTTCTCTGATCATTCACATAACCACCCCTCTCTGCTCTCTTTACTCATCCGGCCGTATTGTTTTTTTTTGTTTTTTATTACGTATTTTTGTATTACGTCTGCCTTTGTTTGCTTTGATGCTTTTGCTCGGTCAGCGTACGCGACTTAACAGCCAATCAACCGAACAACCATCGACCGGCTGTTCGCGACGGCGCGCCGGCATTAACTTAAAACACCTTTCCAGATCAGTTGGCAGTTTCAGTTTTACTTCGGAAGCGTTTAGTTCATATCTACTGAGCAGTGACTTAAGCAAAAAAAAATAATAATAAAAAATCACAATATTTGTTTGTAAAAAATTTAAGTAGTTCGAGTGTTTCGTCTTTTCTGGCAAAATGAAATTTGTCATTTTGTTGGCTTTGTCGCTAGCCGCGTTGGCCAACGCTCAGCATGCGAGCAACACACATCTTGTTTGCTACTACGATGGCAATAGTTATGCGCGTGAAGGTAAGCAACCAAACAATAACAACAGCGAATACAGTGAAGGATTTAAAAGCTGTGAAGAAAACAATAAAAAATTTAGTAATTATTGAAATTTTATACCAAAACCACGAACGATTCGTAAATGCACTCAAGCACGTAACGAATATTTTTGCAATCTACAGTTACTTGTAAATATATTTATATCATACACACGTTCTCAAGCGTGTTATAAATGAAAGCGAAAGTGTATCACCTTCAAATTTCGCTTAACTTGAATATTCTGGAAATAATTTCAGTCATTTCCTATGAACGATTAGAGAAGAAAAAATTAAAAAAAAACTATATATGGATCGCTACAAACATTTTTTTCTGTTCTCATTCCCACATAAAGAACCTTAGACGCACATATGCATATATTTACTTATATGTATACTTATATGCATATTTACATACAAACATACGTACGTGTAAATCACACATAGCTTGAGCCAAAGGTTATCAAACGCCGTTTCAGGGCAAGTTTTGTTTATTATCTCGTACTGGTATTCGAAATAGAAGAGATAACCGGTGCTCCTAGTCAGCTTCATTTATAAAATTAGTGAAGTATGCCAGCTGCTATTATTAACAGTTAGGCGTACATTTTATTAACTTGCCTTGTGGCTCTCAATTAGAGATCGGGGGATCTACTGTATTGTCTGTTTTTATTATGCAGTTGCCGGTTTGAGTTCAATATATATTTTTGATTTTTTCGTTCAAAATATCACTTTTTAAGGGTATTCACAGATTTTTTTTTAAATATCAGTAAAGACAAATAAATAAATATAAATAAATGCATGCTTTAAATGCACGAAAGAATTATGTATTTAACAAAGAATCAACAATTTTCGAATCCATCAAAGTTCGCATGAAGTGTTCAAGTTTTTATTAGAATTTCCAAATCTGTAGTAACATAAAGAAGTGTTAACAGGTCAAAAGGCTTTCAAAAACTGTCATAATTCCAGAAATAAAAATAGTAAAATTTTGTTGATTGAATTTACTTCTTATTTATAGGACTGTCAGTGGATTTATGACTTCATAAAAGGAAATAAACAGTTTTAAAATTTATAAAACTGGTACCCACAACCAATTTAAAAATTGTTAAAAACAGTTTTTCAACCATTTGGCAAACCTCAAGGTTTATGAAACATTGATTTTTAATTTTCTTTCCATGTTATACATTTCAAGAAAAAGGAAAAAAAAAATGATTGGGGAGTCTATATTGCGGTAATATGGAATATTTATTCTGGTGATGCACGTATTTGTATGCAACATCGCAGATTTTAAGTATATTACAGAACGCGACCGCAGGCAGTCAAAATAGGCGACAAAATAGTCAACATATTTTTTCAAAATTTGAAACGTTATAAAAAACTAAAAAGAAATGCGTAATTTTATTTCCTTCTTTTTTATATATTTTTTTCGTCCTTTTGTTATACAGAGAAATTTTTTTAATTATTTTATATACATATATACTTTGAAACGAACTTTTTTAAACTAACAAAGGGTGATTAAGTTTCAAGGGCCGGTGTTGATTTTGAATAAAATACAATTTTTTTAGGAAATCATTATCATTTCTCTTTATTATGATAATATTGGTATAGCTCAATTACGTATAGAGCAAAATATCGGCCAAATGGCCTCGGCGGCACACCTCCATCCGATGATCCAAATTTTCGATGACGCTGAGGCATAATTGAGGTTATATGCCGTTAATGTGCCGAACTATCTCATCCTATAGCTCTTGAATGGTTGCTGGCTTATCGACGTACATCTTTTCTTTCAAAGAACCCCAAAGAAAGAAGTCCAACGGTGTCAAATCACATGGTCTTGGCGGCCAATTGAATCGACGCGACGTGAGATTATTCGGCCATCAAATTTTTCGCGCAAAAGAGCCATTGTTTCGTTAGCTGTGTGACAAGTGGCGCGTTGCTCGATTGTGTGTTTTTCCATCGTTCAAATTGAATTAGTCTGAAATTGAAAAATGTCAAATGGAATGTAGAAAAAAACTTGACGCTTAGGTGTGGTTCACATTCGACATCGGCCCTTGAAACCCTTTATATAAAATTAACTATATTTTTGTAATTTTATAAAATCTAAAAACACAAAAGAAGCGTAGTCGAACCTGGTCAAAATATTATGCATTTCTTATTTTGAAGATGGTTGAATATTCTGATCTCAAAGTTATGTTTTTTGTTTTTTCATCAGCTCTTAAACTGGATATATGTGAAAAAAACTACTTTTAAGTAAAGCCAACATTATATTTGGCGTCTACAGATAGCTCTTTTTCGGTGATATTCCCTTGTTTTTTCGGCTGGGTCAAACATGCCCAAAACTCCTGCAATATTCTGCCATCATATGAGCATCACACCTCTCGTGACTACCAATTTCCACTGTTTTTGTGTTTCTCTCTCATCTTCGCTTAAGTCTCCCAGACTATGCAGGAAATGAATGGCATGGCTGTGAAGGTAATATGAATGATAAGTTTACTCTTGAAAGAGCTGAAATATTGAGCAACTAAGCATAGTTACTAGCCTTTTCCAGAAGATTTCATACTTCATTTGTTACTCTTAATCAATAGACACCAGCCGCCTTCCTGTTAGATTTTCAAACTTATGAATTTTAGTAATCTGTTGCAATATCCTAAATTTTTGTGAATGAAAATAGGCAAAGAGTTGAATATTCTAGCTCAATGCGTGGCAATTTTCACATCAAGGTATGGGCATATTTTTTTAGTCTTAAAGCTAACTTTATGAGTCAGGTTTAGGGACTTGCTGACTTTTTGCCTAAATAGATGGCATTGTTTCTTCTAAAAGTCTGACCTCATCCCCCTTATTTTGAATGTTGATAATATTATATATTTTTTGAATTTCGGTCACCGTTATATCTTCTGAATTTGGAATGGATCTTCTAGTCGACGAAGCTTTAGAATAATGTCATTTCGGGCAATCGGTTTTGTTGGTATCTTACTTACTTACTGCTGTCCTGATCTTCTTGAGTGATCGTAAAGCATAAGGCCTGTACAAAGGACCACAACACTAGTTAAACAGAAATAAAGCACATCGGTACACTTTCTTTTCTTCCTGCCAAATCAAGGGCATTTCCAGCTTCATCGATTTACTCGTATTGTTAAAAATGTTCCAAGGTACTTGATATAACCTGGTATTTTTTACCATTCAGGCTTAACCCTTAGCTATGAATTTCTTCATACTACGCATAATCCATCTATTTTATATTTAGTAGAGATCTATGCTTTAGTCGAAGCTTGATACTCTCTTTCTTCTTTGGAAAAGAAAAAAAGCTGCAATCGTATCTGGATTAGTTGAATTGATTACTGCAAGGCCTGCTCATACTAACCTGGTTGATATTTTTTTGTTCAAAATCTTACTTTATTTGCGTGAGACCGTTAGAATAAATGCACTGCTTCTCTAAGAATCTTCCTCTTAAATGCTAAAATTGTTTGATGGGAGATAATAATAATTTTTATTCCTCTTTATTTGTTTATTCTTGATTTATCTACTATAAATATTTTTACCAAAGATGAAACACTAACGTCTGTTCTGATGTTGTTACTAATTTCAGGTTTTTTCTTTAATGAAACACATTTTCTCGAAGACATTCGGGTACTATCAATTTATCAGCTTTCAGAGACTTTTGAATACATGAACAAACATCAAGCGATAGATTCAAATAATAGCAGCTTTTCAGCAATCAACAGCCGAAGTACAATTTAAAGGAATAACTATTTTAATCTCTGATTCCTTTTGGGCTTTGTTTTTTGCTTGGAGTTGTTTTTTATTTAAATTTTGTTCAGTATTTTGAAGTTTTCGATTATTCACTATTTTGAGTATTCCACGTACGACGTTCAATGTTCACTAAATCGAAGTGTTCTCTATATCCAGATGCGACTGTATCTGTGGTTTCTGTCATCATCGTAGCTTCTACAAATATGTAAAACTGGAGTAAGCCCCCGGCAAGACGTTAGCTATACTTTACACCAAAAATACCCAGATTATAACAAACAGTAACACAAAATGGCTCGAAACGACTAGGAGTTCTTTCAACGCCAACCATTTTTCAAACACCAATGGCAAGATAAATTAAAAATGAATGTACCTAGCAATTATATATGAAAAAAAAAATAAAAATAAAAATAAATTAAATTCTCGAATAATAGATGTAAAATAAAGTCAATATTTCTATAACTTTTGCAAATGGAAAAACCCAGTATAGCTTTTAAGACAAATATTTTTCATTAATGAAAATATTTGCTTTTTCACTTCCATTCATCAAATTTTCGAAGTCAAACGAGGACTCTCTGTCCTTTTGAGAAGTGTTGCTTAAGATGATTGTCTCGGCGGCTAATGGCTTCGCCGTCAAATGCAGTTTGGGGTGCAGATAACAGTCACCGTTTGATAAATAAATTGGATACGCCGATTGGGGTCCGAAAATCGCACACAATTCTTAACTTGAGGAACAGATGACTGCGTCAGCAAGGTTACGCAAACCTATAGACTCAGCCACAATTTAATAGGCAATTATCTGGAAAATTCCCATCTTCATTTTTATGATTTTTACAAACGATTAAAAAATTTAGTCATCCGTCAATCCAAATCATTAGCGTAGGCGAAAATTCTCTCTAAAGAGTAAAAAAATCGAAGAAGTTAACGAACACCAATTTTGCTATTACTTCCAAAAACAGGTAGAAGATGACATATCAGCTCATTGCTTTTTTTACAAATTTTTGTGTTGTCCAAAAAAATTACTAAAAAATGATTTAATATAGACGTTAGAAAATCTCGTTTCTTGTTGTTGAATTTTCCTATAAACTGAGCATGATTCAATAATAAAAGGTTTGCTCAGTAAGCAGCTTTCTCATTCCCTCTTGACAAATCGGCTCCCTTAGCAAGACACTGGGTTGCTAACTCTAGAAATTTGTAGCAAAAGTGGAAGAAAAGTAAAATTTGTAGGAAAAACATTTCGTTTTCAAAAGGGGTATAAGCATTTGCTCGGTATGTCCATAACCAAAACGATATGGAAAACATCCTGACATACAGCTTAAATCAGGATATCATAGAACATATTTTTGGGGCAATGAATGTGAAATATGAACGTTTTGAGAATTTGGATCCAATGCCTTTCAAATGCGTTACCAAGAAGAGCTCATTTAGCAATATGTAACTAATCACAGCCTCCTGATGGCAGATGATTTTTTATAAGGAGTTTTTTCATGGCAGAAATACATTCGCAGGTGTACCATTGCCTGTCGAGAAGCCTTCACTATTACAAGCAACATTTTCTAACATTTTGTGTTTCATACCCGGGGTAGTTTGTCACGGAGTTAAGAATGTAATAATAATAGCGACTTGGGGGTCAAGACTCAAAACTTACATGGGCATAGCATAGAAAAGCAAGGCGTGAGTATGTTTACAGCTTGTTGTTAGTCAACTAAATTTATGATGAGTTCGCTTCTTCTCTAAGAGGCTTTTATTAGGGATATAATACTATAATATAGATAATAGCATCATATTGGCAAAACTTCCCAACTTCGTGATCAGTTTTCAATTTTAAAATTAATTCACAAAATATCAATTTGGTTTTAACTTAATAACCTTATTTTTTAATATCATTCCTGGCAATTTCTGTTTGTACCATTTATAATTTAAGTAAAAACAAAACATTTTTTGCTACCATTTTTACCAAAAAGGTATTTAATTTTTTCACTTTCTTCGCCCTTCTTAAATGCGACCTTTTGTAAGGGAGTGCCAGAATTCTAATGTCACAAGTGAGCAAACCTTTAATAATTGAATCATGTAAACTGAGCATATCTGACTATAAACTGAAAGTTTCAAACCAGCGCCAGGTAAAAGTAACAAAATATCATATTAAAAAAAAAAAAAAATTGTTTGCTTACAAAAAGTTCAGTCATATGCTGTCAGATCAAATGCTTTCAAGATGGATTTTTTTAATGACGAAAATTTCTGCAGCACAAAATAAACGTCTCTCCAGCATCCAATTGACACTTTGCTCTCTAAATTATTATGTGAGGGATAATTTTTTGGCTTTATTGAACGCCTGCTTGCAAAAATTAGGAATAACTACTAAAAATGTTTGTCTTATCGAACACAACTATTGATGTTCTTTAGAAATCCATAATTCATATCTATTTACTTATAAAATTTTATTTTTTTAGACAGAGCATTGACAAACATCTTCCATTTGATGAAACTAAACGCAGACTTGCCCATCAAGTGAATAAGTTTGCTTTTGCTAAAATTCGTCTCAAAGCTGATTAAGAAGTAGACAGCAATTAAACCAAGCGTGTGTACACATACAAACCTTCAAGTAACTGTACCGATATTCTTATTTATGTCATCTTTGCATACTTAGAAAATACTTTAATTGTTACTTAAGTATAAAATGTGTCACAAATACAGAGCGATAACCTCTGGTGTGACCAATTTGATATGAAAAAATGTGTACATAAAATTTCGAGATTTGAAATTATGTACACATATACTTACTCTTTAATTCTTGCCAACGTTCATCTGCTTATTAAGCCAATGATAAAGATGAAAAGTAGACTAATTATGAGTGACAAGTTGTTTACAAAACGTTTAATAAGTTGCATACTTTTGTACTTGTATCGGTATGTGTATTTACCCTGCAGGGAAAAATAACAGTTGTGAAATGGAATACTACCAGTTCACTTTTCAGTTCAAATAATTCGTGTTCTGTCCTTTTTCCATGTTAGCGAGTGGTTTTTTTAATGCGGCGAAGTCCTACGAAATGCAGCCATGCATTAGCAAAATACCAATTCATACTAGACAAAAAAAAATTGGGTCCTATATGCTTCTAAAATAGTCAGTTTTGGACCAGTTGGGACAATATAGAAAAACCATCAATTTCAACGTTTTTAAATAGGTGTATATTTCATATTAAAAGTGTACGCATGTTCTTTTTTGCAATTAAATGAAATATCTTTGAGATAATTGGTTAAACAATCAAATATTGTTTCAAACTTACATTAAAAGTAATTCTAAAAAATTAAAACAAATTCTTTAGCCAAAAAAATAAATAAAATTTAAGGTATGCCCTTTAGTAACATAACTCAAATTAAATAGTAAAGTTCGGATTCATATTGAAGTGACCGGTTGCTACGAGCTTTTTTCTGCGAATAAATAGGGAATAAAACTGCATCGATGGCTGGCAAGAAAAACTTAAGTTGTGGCAAAGTAGTGAATATTACATTGTTATGAAGGTCTATAGAAAGAGTTCGTGCGTAAATGGGGTGAAATAGCTTTTTCCTTCTTAATCTGAGCTAGTTTGGCAACATTATAATCCGCTCCTCTAATCTTACTGACTTTATGGTGCGAAGCTACATACTAAAATAAAGTGAATGAATCCCATGCAGATATTAACAAATTGTTGCCTTTAATTGATATACTTGGATGGTTGTTTATCAGTGTATATTTTTTTTTCTAAACTTAAATTTTCATATCTAAAATCAACTAGTTTGCATAGAAATTGATCATTTTACTACTGGCACCAATCTAGTCAATGAGGAACTGACATAATTTCTCTTATTAAATACCAGTATCTGAACCAAAATATTTGCATACTAAATATGTACTTCGGTTTTTTCCTGCAGGGTAGACTTGCATTGGCAAGCGAAGCATCAAGAAAAGTTTTACACATACAAACACAGTCGCAGAAAAATTAAAGTTTGGTTTAATTATTTGTGAATTTGGATGAAGAGCAAATTAATAAGTAGTTCATTGTAAGCTATCATTGCTTGAATTTCTGTTAAATACAATTGGCCTTCAATTTTTCACACTAATCTGTGATATTTGAACAAATTTTCACTCATGTTTTTTTAAACTGGAAGGTGAAATTTACGTCAATAGCGAAAATTCGAAATAATCATGCGAAAATTAGTCATCTTTATGCAAAATTGTTTATCTCCAATAATACAGTGTGGCGCAAAAGTTTACAACCATGTTGTTGATGATCTTTCATTTTTAAATAAATGTTTTTCATAGGCATATACCTACACCATTAGAATAGTTTAATATTTTACTGTGCAAAAATTTAAAACAACTTTGCCTTCTTCTAAACCTTTAGTAACCTGTGAGTTTTGTGTCAAATTTACTTTCAGCTAATAGTAAAGTAGCAGAATTTTTTTTGCTTAAAATGTCAATTTTTTATAAGATTATTTTTTTAATTTTCGAAAAAAATTCTATTTTAATAAAAAAAATTATTTTCCCAAAAACTAAAATTTTTATAAAATATTTTTTTTTATTTTGCGAAAAGTTTGTATACAAAATAATTTTTTATTTTGCGAAAAATTTTTATAAAAATAATTTTGCCAAAATAATTTTTTTATAAAAATTTTAGTTAAAAAACAAATTGTATAAATTTATATTTTAATAAAGATAATAATTTATTTTCTTAAAAACTCAAATTTTTATAAAAAATAATTTTTTATTTTGTGAAAAATTTAAATTCAAAATTAAAAATTTTTATAAAAAGTAATATGTTGTTTCGCGAAAATTTTAAATTTTTATAGAAAAATTTTTTATACAATAAAGTCGTAAGGATTCTATTTTAATAAAAAAAAATTCTTTTACCAAAAATTAAAATCTTTATAAAAATATTTTTTTTTTGCGAAAAATTTAAACTAAAAAAATTTTATAAAAACCATTTTTTTATTTTGCTAAGAGATAAAAAAAAATGATTTGTTGTTTTGCGAAAAATTAAAAATTTTATGATAAAATTTTTATAAAAAAAAATCGTAAAAAATTTTTTTTAATAAAGAAAATTATTTTCTAACTAAAATTTTTATAAAAAATAATTTTTATTTTGCAAAAAATTTAAATTAAAAATTGAAATTTTTATAAAAAATAGTATGTTGTTTTACGAAAAATTAAAATTTTTATATAAAAATTTTTCATACAACAAATTCGTAAGAATAAAAAAAAATTCTTTTACCAAAAATTTATTTATTTATTTATTTATTTTTACAAGAGTTACAATTATAAATAACTGTCACACATAAGTAGTAAGCGCTGGCTACCAGGGCCTTCGGCTTATGATAATATAAACTTAAGTATCTATATACTATACATACATACTAATATACTAACTTGTTTATTTGGGTGAGGAACTATGGTGGAGAGGAAGGATAGTTTTTGGGGTGAGTGTTAGGAATAGCTGTTATGGATTATATTGATTGTTCAGAGCTTAATGATCTATATACTTAATCTAGTTTGTGAAATGAATTTACAAATTAAGGAAATACTATTAATATCTGTGTTTTTTAATAAATCAGTGGGCTTGCAGTTAGGAAACATCGCATTTCTACATTCCTCCCATTTTTGGCAGTAGTCAAGAGTATGTATGGTTGAGTAATCGATGGAGTTGCAGTGAGGACAGAGTGGTTTGGGCGAACCATTTAGCAAATGAGCGTGAGTAGATATTGAATGGCCAATCCTGAGTCGCGTGAATTTTTTTAAAGTTTGACAGGCTATATTAGAGGGATATAAAGGTTTCGCTCCGGTGGGATTGTATTTCTTATAAGGGTGCTGAAAGGTATTCCAATTACTTGCGTAAAATTTATGCAAATGCTCTTGTACCAGCTTTCGAATGTCTTTGTTAGTAATATCATCACTAAAAAGTAATGGTTCATGTCCGGCTTCTTTAGCCCTGTTGTCAGCATACACATTTCCTGGTATCCTAGAATGGCCAGGAACCCACATGATTCTTATAGTGTTTTTATTGAGAAGTAATATGTTTCGAATGATTGTAACTAGTGGTGTTTCGTTTCTCTGGTTCTTAATAGCATCCAAAGTAGATTTGCTATCGCTGCAAATTATAAATTTTCTCCTTTTCTGGGAAGCGTATTTAACTGCTACAAGTAATGCAGCTGCTTCGGCTGTGAATACCGAGCAGTATATTGGCAATGAACCGACAGCAATGGTGACACCAAGATGATTTGTTACTGCAAACGTAGTATTCGTGTCCGTTTTGGATCCGTCTGTATAAATAGTCTCCCAATCACTCTCCAATTGAGCTAATGTTTGGTTGAAGTGCTGAAGATATACCTCTGAAGAAGTAGATTCCTTTGGTAAGTTAGCCAGATCTGTTAACAGCAACTCATCAGGATCAATGTTTGGAGGAAAGGCTGGAATTGGTATCAACCTCGGTTTTGAAATTATACTCAAATGCTGGTATAATTCAACGCAGCGTTGAATGGCGGAAGGCTTATTGTTTTTTCTTCCTGACGTAAGCAGAGCTGAGTTGACTTGTGACAAAAGAATTTCATTTCTACAGAGCAAAAGCTTTGGCAAGAGAATCGTTGTATTACGCATAGCTCTGAGGGTTTTACCAAAAATTAAAATCTTTATAAAAATAAATTTTTTTTTGCGAAAAATTTAAACTAAAAAATTTTTATAAAAACAAATTTTTTATTTTGCTAAAGATTAAAATTTTTATAAAAAAATAGTTTACAATACAAAGTGTTAAATATTGCTTATTATTTGAAGGCACCAATGATCTTAATGTATGCGCCACACCTAACGTGCATGTGATCCGCCATACCTCTAATGAATTAGTTTCAGCAAATAAGAAAATTCAAACAAGCTTGTTTTACATTACATACATACTCATATGTGTGAGCATTTATGACTAAGTTAGTTACTTTCTCCAATTGCTTGCTACTATGTTTGTTATCATCTTTCAATAAAAACTAATTGATATTTATTTAGCAAATGCTAGTTGATATACATTCAGTTCAACTCACAAGTCTTTTTTATTATTTATTTTTTTATAGTGTTATTAGATTTTTCTAATTGAATTAAATTTTTGTTTCAATTTATTTTATAAGTGTTGGCATTCAGCACAAGATCAATTACCTGCAATTGAATTGTTTCCGAGAAAAATTCCAACTTGTTTTCAACGTACAAGGGCGGCGTAAACAAGTCAATCTGTTATTGTCGGCATTGCTGACAATCCCCCACAATACAAATAACAAAAATTGCGGTATGGTAGATGAGATGACGCTGTATGTCAAATACAGCCAGCCAATTGGAGAATGATTTATTGTGTCTTTGCAGCAATGAGCGAAATAAATTTGAGTTGATTTCATAATTTTTGATTTGAGAATGAGAAAAATAAAAAGTCAAATTGTTTGGGTAAAATAAGAAAAATAAGATTTGAAAAAATTGTTAAATTTTTTTTTAATTTGCTAAAAAATGTAAATTTAAATTTTTATTTAAAAATAATTTTACATTTTGGTAAAAAATTTCTATTTTTATAAAAAAAATTAATTTTCATGAAAATTTTGATTTACATAAAACAAGGTTTTTTAATTTGCTAAAAATTCAAATTTTTACAAAACAAAAATAATTTTGCATAAAATTTTATAAAAAAAATGTTTTACAATAAAATTTTTTTTTATTTTTGTTTGTTGTTTAATGCACTCGCCACACTCAATGGACATATGATCTACCAAACCTGAAATAAATTAGTTTCAGAAAAAAAATAACAAAAAGGTTTTAGAAAATAAGAAAACAATATTTTGCCGAATATGTAAATTTTTATTTAAGAATATTTTTTCATTCTGTTGATATAAAAAAAATTTGTAAAGCAATTTTTTTTCATTTTGCTCAAAATTTAAAATGTGTCAAAAATTTTAGTCTTTATTTAATTTTATTTAACCTGGTCTCAAAGGCATTATGGAGAACGAAATAGTAGATGAGATAGCAAAAAGGGCTGTGAGACTACCATTTGAACAAGAGAACGACATACCAAAACCGCTAAACACAGTATACAACGAAATGGACGACCACATGAAAAGGCAAGTGGAAGCTAGGTGGACTAACCTGACCACATGCAAAAGAGCAAAAGCCCTGTGTAGAACTAACGACATAAAACTGCCTCAATTCGTACTTACGCTCTCGCGAAAGGAATGCAGAACTATCATAGGTATGCTAACAGGTCATAATCTGTTGGCTGCACATGTGTACAAGATAGGGATTGCTAACACGGACAAATGCAGAAAATGCAGAGAGGATGTTGAGGAGACTTTAGAACACCTTCTGTTCGTTTGTCCGGCATTATTAAAAACGCGACTAAGATGCCTGGGAGCCCCACTGTTTGAGGATCTGGAAGACGTCTCAAAAGCGGAGCTCCCAGCCCTACTTAGATTCGCCAAAAGCGCTGACATCCTACATGATGTCTACTTAAGGTATTCATAGAGGTCGGTCTCCATCTGGTATCGCTAGGGACCAAAAGGTCTATGCGTGGCTTATTGCCAACCAGACTAACCTAACCTAACCTAATTTTATTTAAATATTCTTTGTGTTTCTTGTTTGAAGCCAATGATTATAATTCCACCGCCATACCCAATAGGCAAGCGCAAGCACCTCTATATATTATACATTATATTGTTTTTCTAAAAAATTAAATTTTCATAAAAACTTAGGTTCCATAAAAAAAAATAATATTTTTCTAAAATTTTTTTAATTTTATTTTGATTGTTGTTTCAAGGCAACCTTAATGCTACAGCCACACCCAATAGGTATGTGATCTGTACCACCTCTAATATATTAGTTTCACAAAAAATATTTTTATTAAAAAATTTATAAAAATTTGTGTAGAGCTTCAGTCATATTTTTTTCACTCAAAATTAAGATTTTTCCAAAAAACAATTTTTTTGCTAAATACATATATAAATTTCCATATTTTGTATCAAAACCAAAAAATTTTTATAGAGCTTAAGTCGTATTTTTTTCGCTCAAAATGAAGCAAATCAATTTTGTTGCTAAACATTTTAATCTTCTTAAAAAGTATTAAAATAATTTTTATTTTATTTGTTGTTTGAAGGCAAATATCTTAATGCCTTCACCACACCCAATAGGCATGTGATATGCCACACCTCTTCATGTACACGTACGAGTATATATGCAATCGGCATACTTACATATAATCACATTTTTATGTCTAAGCCAAAGTCAGGCATTCATTTGTTCATTTTACATGTTCCTGCAACAAATTGATATTATGAATATTAACAGCCAAAAATTAATAAACACACACACGTATGCGCTTACAGTTCGCAGCCTCGCCACCTTTTGAGGTAGACAAACCCGGCATTGATAATACCCGATAAAATTGCAAATCAAGTGCTAAAATCCCCAAAGCCGCATGCCAAACCGCATCACGTTTGATTACTCGATTCAAACGAAAAATACCTCTTTGTTGTCATTTGAGACATAAAGCTTGAGTGCCCCTAATTCGTATTCAGTAAGCATATAAGCAGATGTTAATTGTTTAAGCAAAAAACTAAATAAAAAAAACCAAAGTTGGCAGGGAAAAGCAAATACAACATTTTCTGCTTTTTTCTTTGTTTACAAAGTTTTGCAACCGCCAATAAATTTTTTCAGATTTCGCACATTTTTTATGATTTCTTTTTTTTAGGGTTTTTGCTCCAACAGTTATAATAACACCTAATTTACATCGTCCGTGCACACTTTTAAATCACTTTACGAGTACTTGCCATTTACATTACTTCTGAACTTAATGAACGAACTGCACTTAGTCATAACTTATTTATAAATTCGTAGAGTATTGCAATATTTATACATTTTAGCAACTTTCAAGTTACGTCAAAACCTGTTCTACGCTTAGTCTCTTTCAAAACTCAATTCACCACCCTTTTGATTTTATTTCATTTCATCGCAGGTCTCTCCAAGCTCACTACCAACGATCTAGAACCCGCACTGCAATTTTGTTCTCACCTCGTCTACGGTTATGCCAGCATCAGTCCGACGTCAAACAAACTCGTCAGCAGTAATGAGAAACTTGATCTGGACATCGGCTCGGGCCTGTACCGCACCGTAACTGGTTTCAAGAAGAAGTTTCCCCATTTAAAGGTTTTGTTGAGCATTGGCGGCGATAAGGACGAAGTAGATCCTGATAACAACAAGTATTTGACACTCCTGGAGAGTTCCAATGCACGCATACCATTCATAAATAGCGCTCACTCGTTGGTGAAGACTTATGGTTTCGATGGTCTAGACTTGGCCTGGCAGTTCCCCAAGAACAAGGCTAAGAAGGTGCATAGCGGTATTGGCAAATTTTGGAAGGGTTTCAAGAAAATCTTCACTGGAGACTTTGTGGTTGACGAGAAAGCTGAGGAGCATAAAGAGGAATTTACAGCACTTGTGCGTGAGCTGAAAAATGCTTTCCGTCCAGATGGCTTTTTGTTGGGTCTGTCCGTCTTGCCCAATGTAAACTCTTCGCGTAAGTTTTGTTTTTGCCGTTGTTTGCCATTTAGCTAATTATTTAATTTATTAAACTCAATTCTGTTACAGTTTTCTACGATGTGCCAGCCATTGTGAACAATTTGGATTACGTCAATTTGCATGCCTATGACTTCAAAACACCAGAACGTGATCCTGAAATAGCTGACTTCCCTGCACCCATCTACGAACTGAATGAGCGTAATCCTGAAGCGAATGTAAATTTCCAAGTTCAATATTGGTTAAATAATCATTGCCCTGCCACTAAAATTAATGTCGGTATTGCCGCCTATGGTCGTGCCTGGAAAATGACTAAAGACTCTGGCCTCACTGGTTTGCCACCAGTGGTTGAAACCGATGGCGTTGCACCAGCAGGCACACAGACTCAGAAACCCGGCTTGCTTAGCTGGCCAGAGGTATGTGGCAAATTGCCAAACCCAGCCAATCAGCATTTGAAGGGCGCCGACGGTCCATTGCGCAAGGTGGGCGATCCAACTAAGCGTTTCGGCAGCTATGCCTACCGCTCGGCCGATGACAATGGCGAAAATGGCATTTGGGTGGGTTATGATGATCCCGACACTGCTGCCAATAAGGCGGCCTTTGTGAAGTCCAGAGGTTTGGGCGGCGTGGCTTTGATAGATTTGTCATTCGATGATTTCCGTGGTGCTTGTACAGGCGACAAATATCCCATCCTCCGTGCCATCAAATACAAATTGTAAATTAAGCGAGTGAACAAAAGTTACATTACGAAATAATTTTGTTAAAAGTTCTTACGCATTTTTAAGTTTTCGTTTTTTTGCATTTTGTTCTTTTGTTTTGTTTTTAAGTCTCATTATCGAATGGATGTAACACGTATTATCACATTAACAAAAATATAACATACGAAAGTTTGATAAAAATATGGAGACTTAATTTCAATGTATGCGAGAAAGTGATACTGAATAACCGTTATACTTGTATACACAAAGTTATATTACCTGGAGAGTACCGGCGCATGGGTCTCAAAAAAATGGAAAGAGTGCATTGAAAGTTGCTTTGTGGAACTAAAAATCACGTCATCGTCTGATTTGAGAGATTTTGGATTTTGGGAGTTCGATTAACAAAAGAGGTTTGTTAAAAAAAAGGTGACTTTTCAAATTTTGCTGGCTACGTACATGGGATTTTCCATTTTTGAATTATTATTGATTTTTTTATTAATTTTTATTAATACACCCCTACTCAAAATAACTTGAAGAGGAAGTAGCAGTAGAGAAAAAAGAAGAGCAGTGTTTTTTGTTTTTGCTTTTGGTCTTCAAAATTTCAAAATGTATAAACAAAGATGGACAGTGTAGATTAATTTAAGCAAATTTTGACAATTTCGGGACCAGATAAATAAAAAAAAAATTACTACTCATACTACCAGTTCAATGTGCCTTGCATGTACTCAGAATATGTTGACAGTATCAGCACCTGTACTTTTGGTTAGTTTTTGACAGAACTAAAGGTTAGGCGTGTTTTGGGGTACTTGGAAATTTCTCTTTCGCAATTTCGTTAAATGTTGAACAAAGTAACCATCGCTGGTGTTTTATGACAAGTCCCAACAGAAAACTGTCAAACTTTCTACTAAAACTTAGAAGGAAAGACATTCGGTTGATGGTCGGTATCATTACAGGACACAACCCATGGGGTCAGCATATGACCACCATTGGAATCATTGAGAACCCAGTGAGCCTGCCATGCTTGGAGGAGGCGGATAGCACTGAACACTTTATCTGTGAGTGTCCTGCCTTTGCTAGAGCGCGACTACGAGTATTGGGTTCCGATGTCAAGAGAATGAGTAATATTCGTTCTCTAAAACTGGAGGATATTTACAGATTTGCCAAAGAATCTGAAAAATTCTCACAGGACTAACTATCTCTATCTCTGTCTCTATTCTTTCCTATCTATTTCTCCTTCTCTCCTTCACTATCTACCCCCATTCCAGAGCTTTAAATACAATGGGCTTTTTAGCCGGAGTGTTTTAGTAGCCACCAAATCTCCTGGTGCTCCTTGGCTCGACCTTTTCAAATTTCAATTCAGCCATCGCTGAGGAGCTATTGAATGAGGTGAATTATTTTCAAATGATACAAATTTTCTCAAACTGGATTTCTGATGGTATGTGAAATTGGCACAAAGCCCGAACATCCCAATAAAAGCGAGCCGAAGAAATCTGAGTAGATATTATGGTGCCAAGGCGCTTCTTAACACATCAATGCCAAATACCTCAAACCTGATTCGAGCGAAGTCGGGGCAGACGCACAGAAAGTGGTCCGCCGTCTCATCCTCCTTTTCACAAGGTGGGCAGAGTACACTGTCTGATATGCCCACCTTTGTCATGTGCTTCGCCCACAGAAAGTGGCCCGTCATCAGTCCAACCAGCTATCTGCAGTCCCTTCTGCTTAATGACAGAAGGATTTGCGACAGTCCATCGGACATGACAAGTAACATTAGTTTAGTCCATCTGCAGCCTCTCTCAGTCTGCCAAGCTCGCTTGTGGGTTGTAGTAACCCATTTGCTAACCGTGGCTTTGATGGATGCAGAACGGAGTAACAAAACGGGCTCCTAGCTAAGGAGTCAGAGGTCTCGTTACTCACTATGCTCACGGGTCCCGAGACTCATGTTAGCATCAGGCTATTATGTCTACCGACATAGTTCAGTCTGGATTTACAGGTTACCCCTGATGTGGTTGGGGGCTGTGTAAGGCCATAAGCACAGCTTGGCTGTCATTGCAGGCACATTAAGATCTGCCTCTCCATCTGTTTTCCACAGCAAAGTTCCATAATCAGTCTTCTTTAACGAAAAATCTGCGTGTTCTACAAATAACGCCAGTAACATAACCCAGCTAACATATTTACCGATTTTTTTAAATCGAACCATGTTTCCGTTGCCGATGTTTCAAAACTCCTCCCGAACTGACTTTGATGCATGTTCGGCTATTTTATTCAAAAGTTGCCCCATTCTGGTGGTTTCGTTGAAAATAATTTTTCATCTGTTGGAAAATTCCCTGATGCTTATTCAAACACGGCAATAAGAGTGGCGGCCGCCGTAGCCGAATAGGTTGGTGCGTGACTACCATTCGGAATTCACAGAGAGAACGTACGTTCGATTCTAATAGCGGTCGCCCCTCGGCAGACAATGGCAAAGCTCCGAGTGTATTTCTCTCATGAAAAACCTCCTCATAAAAATATCTGCTTTAAACTTAAGGTGTATTTATGGAACAACCTCAAGACGCACACTACAAATAGGAGAAGGAGCTCGGTCAAACACCCAAAAAGGGTGTACGCGCCAATTATATACATATACATATATATAATAAGAGTGATGTAGGTCATTATAGACCTATCTCGAAGCTCACTAATATATCTAAGCTCTTTGGAAGCGTCATAAAAGATAAAATAAATTTCTCAGATAAGAGTTCAGTTTGCCCGAAACAACACTGATTTGTATCGGGTCGTTCTACATTTACAAATTTCGTTGTTTTTAGAGAGAATTGAATCTCAACATTATCTTCTGGGTGCCAAGTTGATTCCATTTACACCGTCCATTCTGAAGCCTTTGTCAAAGTTTCCCATACGGTCAGGCCCGACGAGAGGGGGTTCGGGTACTTTTTCCCCCGGGCCCGGAGTTTTCAGAGGGGCCCGGATTCGAGGGTCGAGTAACAGGGTTGACAACTTTGTATTTGGAATCTGAGTTAGCAAGGAAACTCGACTTCGATGATATTATAATAGCTTTTGCCTCAGCTAAAGCAAGAAAAGCAAAATGCTCGTGGCAGTCATTTTCAAATATTTGTAAGGCACACAAAATGAATAAAAAATTTTAACTTTTTTCAGCTGCGTTTTTTATTTCAGATCTGCTGAAGAGTTTTCTAAAATTCATTTTAATCAATATTTCATAATTAATTCTATCAAAAATTTTATCAATGAGTTTTTCAATGTTTAAATGTTATATCACTATAACATAATACGCATTTTGATAAATAAACAAAATTTGAAGGGGCCCGCATATCAAGTTTCCCCCGGGGCCCGAATACTCCACGGCCCTGCATACGGTGTTGATCGACAGGTTCGCTTACCTGGGTTTTCTTTTTTACTTTTCTGCAATGGCTTAAACCATGTTTAAATCGAAGGCGGTGCATTGTCACACTCGATAATATTTATCTGAACCATTCGGGCGTAGCCCAAAGTAGCAGTCTGGGTCCATTGCTATTTATTCTGCTTATAAATGTTATTGGTTCTTGCTTTTTGCTCCCCAACTTTCTATTATATGGCGACGATTTGATGATTTATTCAGTCCGATATGATTAAACTCCAATCCGAACTTAATGAAGTATATTCTCGGTGCTTGAAATCACATTTTTATTTAAATATTAAAATATGCGTTCATATTTATTTTTCAAAATTATGCAATTTATTATGTTTGTAACTGCAGAAAAACATCTGAAGAAGTCTAGTCATTGTCCTCTTCTTTCGTCGCACAAAATTGATAAATAAAATTCCTGATAAATTTTTATCATATCATCTTCAAATTTTATACGTAATACGTAGTATATTTTGATAAAGGTAGGTAGATGAAATGGTTGAAGTCACAGTCTGGCACTCCTCAAGTAGCACTGAAGCACCGTTTTAATACAATTATGAGACCTCCAACAGTCAGATATCTATAGCCAGCCAGAGCCATTGATAAAATAGAGAAGGTTGATAGGATTTAGTATAGTATAGAATAGCACTGCCCCAGGCTGTCGCAGAAAGGAGCACCTTAGGAGTGACCTTAATCGTCTAGCTGCCAAATCCGGACATTTATAGAGAAAGCACTCAATAGTCTTCTTCTCTGAAAGGTCCCCATAGCTTGTGCAATGAGAGTTAAATCGTAACCGAGATTGGAAATTGAATAGCGAGGAGTCCAAAGGACTTTCTGAGTCCTTCGTATATCGTATTGGGGCCAAAGGGTTTTCAAAATATCACATGAAGAAATGGAGCTCCATCTTTTCTGTGCTTTTATGAGAAATAATATGTGAAGTTCCCCTTTAACAACTGTCAGGGGGATGCCGATGACCACGTAGGAGGTCTCTGAGGCCAATTCAGTCCCCTTCCTGGTATGCTCTATGTTCCTATGTCCTGGAACACCGATCAGAGAAATGCTACCTGCACACCCAAGACATTTGATCTTCTCCTTACAGTAGTTTACTAATTTCGTTCTGCATCATGACGTCGTTAGAGCCTTGATCGCGGCTTGACCATCGGAGAAACTGTTAATATCTCCCGCGTTCCCTAAGTATTTTGCATGGATCGCGAAGACTTCTGCTTGAAAAACACTAGCAATATTCGGCAGTTTAAAGGAAATAGATAAATTAGCTGATTTAGAGAAAACCTCTGCTCCGACTCCCGATTCCATCACCGAACCGTCAGTGAAGACAGAAGTGCCAGCTTCGGTGCAGATTTCCCCTGAGAGATTGCTTCCACAGGCCAACCTCGTTTAACCTGGTTGCACTTTGAGCTGCGATATAAATAACGTAAAAGTCGGTGAGAAGTAAGTGCAAGACGACATTCAGGGCAGCACTGGGCTAAGTTTTACATGCTTCGGTGACGCCGATGCATGCAGTCCTTTGCTCCCTCCCCAGTTTGGTGATATTGTAGCCTTTCCGAAGAGCTTCCCACCAAACCAGTAATCAATCCAATACGTTAAAATGGGCAAAACCACTGCGGTGTACATCCACAGTTTGTAAAATTTTCGTGACCCGTGCCAGAAAATATATGAGTTATTTCACTAATAGTTGCTATATGGCGATTTTTTATGTAAATCGGAAAAATATTTTTTTTGTTTTTTTTTTTGTTTTTTTTGGAAAGGAAAATTGAAGACGCGGTATTTTAAAGTACCATTTTGGTATACGCATATCTTTTTAACATCTTAAGTAAACAAACAAATTTTTTCTCTACATTAATAAAAAAGGATATGTTTTAATATAAATTTTTACTTAAATATATACACCTTTAAAGTGTAGAAAAAGCTTCGCCTCTTTTCGCTGTACAATTTCTTATTAACTTCACTCAAATTTTTCAAAGACACTCTATTACTATGGAGAGAAAAAAGTGCGAGTTTTCTCAGACAGACATTTCCTTGTAACTACATCATTCGTTTTGTTTTTTTAGTTAGATTATCGATAAATTGACCTTTTTGCCACCACAATACTACTATGCGGCTTTTATGTGAATTGGGAAATAATCATCCATAGGTAATTCGCAACGGAAATAAACATCACTGGCTATTCGTGGTTCTTTTGGTCATAAGCAACACCATAACCTGCGACTTTTTCTTGTTACCAAAACTCAAAAGGCTCATGAGCAAACTCGAGCAAAATTCGACTACGCAGTTTCAGAGCCCATTGAATTCTGGTTTAGTAAAGTGCGAGTTAATTTGGGTACCTGATCACAATACTGGAAACTGCGAAGTCGACGAGCTGGTCAGACAAGGGACCTGTGAGGTAGTGTGCCCGCGAAAGGAGGTGATCGGGATCCCCTTGACAACCTGCGCTCTACTCCTGGAAGGATGGGCTTTGCACCAACTCAGAGAGCGCTGGGCAAGTACACGAACGTGTAAGGTCGTGAAGTCCTTCTGGCTACGTTTGGATAGGAGGCGTTCGAGGGATATTCTGAGAATGACAAAATCTCATCTCTCAAATTTCGTGCGCATCCTCAGGGGGCACTGTCCGCGGGGTATATATGCCGTGAGACTCGGAATTACTACGAGTCCTTTTTGCGTCAGCTGTATGGAGGATGAGGGGGAATCATCTCAGCACCTGCTCCTCAGCTGTCCAGCTCTCGCGGGACTAAGATTCAAGCATCTTGGTTCTCACTTCTTTTCTGCGCCTGCTGATATAGCAGGTCTTGAAAACAAAAATCTGATAAACTTCATCAGCAGCATAAAGAGGTTAACACAACCGCAGACTAGTCACCGTTCGTAGTCCACAAACACTCAACCTTTCCCATCCCTTTCCCTTTCGTCCGTTTTTCCTTCACCTCTTTTTCCCCTCTTGTAATGGTATCACAAAGGATGAACCAAACTTCTTTCGTCGAAGTGCGCCCACTCTCTGGGCAACCTAACTTAACCTAAAGTGCGAGTTTCAAAACACTCAAACATTTTTTTACATTTTTTTGCTGACGGTGTTGGGTGTTTTTTTAATGTAAAAAAAATGTCTTAGTGGGTTAAAAAACAGCATACCCGCAATTTTGATAAAAGTTTATTAAATTTTTTTTTTAATTACACAAAGTTTGAAAGTTGAATTTATGTGTCTTGCATAGGAGATATTTTCACAAAAGAAAAATAATTAAAATTAAATAAAAAATAAATAAATAAATTGCAAAAACTTGTCAATATATCCTAGTGCTACCGTTATTTAACGGCGTATATTAAAAATTGTTACGTTTCCGATTACAGTGGGACGCAAAACTTTGGGCTTCCCCTTACTGTTTGGTATTCAAGTGCAAGCGCACTAAGCCACTGCACCCTCTTCCATAATTTATGGATTTCATATTTGAACGTGGCTTGTTTATTATTGAAATTTACTATACCCTGTTCAACCATTCTATCGAAGATCGCTCCAAATGTGGCAGTAAACGAATGACAATTTCGATTTGCACTGCCTGCAGGCACCTATACATAAATTACACAGTGATTTACCAACGCCTACGGCATAATATAAATGGACCACAAAGGACAGCAATGTGATATTTACACCCACATGCGAACGAACAATCATGCATCACTTATCCATCAACTTGCATGCATACCATACACACGCATATGTGCATACATAGTCGTAGGTACCGATATCCATTCGCATTTGCGAGCATCAACATCAATTTCATCGAAGGAAGCACATAAATCGTCACTGCACGACTGCCACAATTGACAACTTCATTTTCATTTTCATCCAGGAATTGCAGCACGGAGTTGGGAGAACGACAAGGATGAAGAAGTATGGCGAAAGTGAAGGCAAAAGAATACACACTTACACATACATATGCATACCCTATACAGTTTCCAAAGGCGATTGAGTAAATGCAAGAATTTGCATCTGCGGTCTGGACTTGCTCGCCCGTGTCAGCATGCTTTGAATGCCTGTCACCCATTCATCTTTACCATTTCCCTCTCATAAATACATACGAGCATATATGTACACATGTACATATATATTCTTTTGCTTTTGGCCCATGACCGTGGATTGTTTTGTGCGTTGCGGTTAACTATTCAATTCATCTTTCTTCCGGCTTCCTAGAGTGCGCACATTCCTGACTTACATATACACACGTATGTATGTGTGTATGAGCGCATCCTAGTTTGTGCCCTCCCAGACAAAACGGATGTGCCTCATGCAACGCATGTGTCGAACTTCGTCGATTGCATTGCCATTGTCGAAAGCGTTACGTTCACATTGCCTTACTTCGCACATACACTCTTGCACACTTATTCTACGGCATCGTGCAACAGCAGCCAAAACAACCACAAATGCAGCATTCAGTGCCACCGATAATGTCACATTGTGCCTGCAACTTTTTCTGTTGTTGGTGTTTTAAAAAATAACAAAGAATGCATTTGCGACAGGAATATCATTTCGCAAATGATTTGCAGTTATGGAGAAACAAAGCATTTTGGACTTCCATGGCGTTTGAAATTGTAGTGGCAGCAACTATTATGCACTTCTTGCAACACAGCCGTGCATGCCAAAGATTTTGCCAAATTTTCGATTGCACGTGCATGGGATCACTTTAATGTAGTAAGTTGCCTTCAAACGGGGAATGTGGATGAGTTGATCAATTTTTTGGCGACATTCCGCTCCAAGTTCAACATGCGGCTTGACGTAGTCCAACAAGGAAAGACAAGTTACATATTTATTTACTCAAAGCTCCAAATATTCTGCAGTAAGCCAGTAAGCTTGATGATGGTTATTGGTAGCTTTGCTCTTGAAGTTAGTAAGAATATCAAACAAGTTTTTGTATGTTTTTTTTTAGAGGTTAGGTTTTCAAGTTGGCACTACTTTATTCGTAGATGGTCTTTTTGACAGCTGTCACTTGATTTATGCTCAGTTTGGTTTGCCATTTCATAATGAATAGACTTACACCTGAACAACGTTTGCAAATCGTGCAAATTTATTACGAAAATAATGGTTCGGTTCGCGCGACGCATCGAAGAAAATTTTGTTCAGCGATGAAGGTCACTTTTGGTTGAATGGGTATCATTTTTAAAACATAATGGCAAACCCTTATCTTTATAATAAAGCTAAATTCTTGGCCATAACATTAAATTATATACGTTTTATTTCATCTTGAAAACCTAACCTCTAAAAAAAACACCCTAGTGTAACTACCGAGTCTTAAAACTTCTAATAAAACTACATATATGCAGTTCGGAGGCGCTATTTGGAAAATAAGCATGACGTAATCCTCTCAAGTGGTTCAAGTGATTTGAACATTCTCATTAACTTTTTAAAAATTGCTGTATGTGCAAAGTTGAGAATAATAAAAAGGAAACTAAAAAATTTGGAAAACTATTCTAATTATTTTCAGATGCATTCAATATTGAAAATTTTAGTATAAAGTTTTCAAAAGTGAAATAAATTCGGTTCTTTAAAATTTTTTTTATAATTTCTTTTGTATAAAGTATAAAACGTCTTTTTTTAATTTTCAGGATAAAATATGCATAAGAAAAAATTGCACATTTTTTTTTAATAATTCTTTTTTCAAAATTAAAAAAAAAAGTTGAGTCATATATGGAAAATTTCGCCCTTCACATTTATTCTTTATTTTTTTCATTAATAGCTGAGACAATGCTCAGTAATCTCTGCAAATATAGTAACGGAACTCGCATAACTTATTATAGATTATTTAAATAAATATATATATTATATATACCTACAGTTCCAAACCGATTCCGAACGGCAGATATTTTTATGAGGAACCTTTTTATGGCAGAAATGAAACGTCCATGGTCTGCAACTAAAACGCTCGTCTGCCAACGGCTTGAAAGCAACCTCCAGAATACTTTCCCGATAATATTTCGCATTTACCTTCACGCCAGACTCGATGAAAACGGTTGGGGAGCGCCCATCTGTGGTTACAGTGACCCAAGCTATTACCTGTAGTGGGTGCTGCCTCTTGGTGGCCAATCGGTGGCTCAAATTCTCTTATGAACGGTCGGTCAAATAAACCCTATCGTTTTGGGAGTTTACGAATTGTTCAATTTGAAAAATTTTCTCGTCAGAAAACACAATATTCGGAAACTGACCGCTTTCGGCCAAGCGAAGCAACTCCTTCGCTCTCTGAAGTCTGACTTTTTGCTGCTTTGGTGTGAGATTATGCGCCTTTTGGATCTTGCAAGGCTTGACTTAGAGATAATTTTTCAGTATACAGCGGAGGGTTGGCACTTTGTAATGGATTTCGTTTAAGTCGGTTCTTCACTTTTTGAACCATTTCACGTGACGTTGCAGTCGTGATGGCCACCTCCATTACGTTTCGCGATGCTACCAGTATCATTGTAACGAGTAAGGGTGCGATAAACAAAATTTTTTGTTACTTTAAGGTGCTCTGGTGATGCCCTAAATGCGATGCTTGATTTGCTACCCCTGGATCTTAAAATACAACAGGAAGCAATAAAAGCAATATGTAGACTCCATGGTTTCTGGCACGAAGACGGAACTTCGGGATACAGAGAAATTGTAAAGTTGCTATCTGAGCAGTATCCACTGTTTTTGGTATCTAAAGACAACCTGATACCCACAGTTTCATTTGGAAAGAATTTCAATTGCGTGAGCAATGGAGCAATCCAGAATGCATTCAAGGAGGTTTGACGGATATTTTCTTTACCGATGGGTCCAAGAATGAAATAGGGTCTGGAGCCGGATGGTACTTAAACGATAGTAATAAGTATCAATATGCTATGGTGGGAATGGCAACTGTTTTCCAAACGGAAGTTTTTGCCATCCTGAAAGTAGCCGAATGGATAATCGAAAGGAAAGGGAGCGGGAAACAGATTGGAGTTTTCAGTGACAGTCAGGCTGCACCGAAGGCTCTGGAGAACGCGAAGCAAACCTCAAAGATTGTTTAAGAATGTAAGGAGAAGCTCAATTCTGTCGCAAGATAAAACAGGCTTGTACTTATATGGGTTCCGGGACACTCCGGGACACTAAATTACCGACGATTTGGCCAACCGTGGATCAGCGGTGCCCCCAGAAGGACTAGAGCCAATAATCGGAATCAGTTCCGCTGAAATCATGAATTGGATCAGCGATTATCTAGGCAATCTACATAAAGAGCGATGGTCCGGTCTAGAACGCTGCAGAACTGCAAAGTGTTTTGTGACAAGTCCGAGCAGAAAACTGTCAAACTTTCTACTACAATTTAGAAGGAAAGACGTTCGGTTGATGGTCGGTATCATTACAAGACACAATCCATGGGTTCGACATATGGAATCATTGAGGAGCCAGTGTGGCTGTCATGCTTGAAGGAGGCAGATAGCACTGACATTTTCTTTGTGAGTGTCCTGCCTTTGCTAGAGCACGGCTACGACTTTTGGGTTCCGATGTCATGAGAATGAGTAATATTCGTTCTCTAAAACTGGAGGATATTTACAGATTTGGCAAAGAATCTGGAAAATTCTCTCAGGACTAACTATCTCTATCTCTGTCTCTATTCTTTCCTATCTCTTTCCCTGATACTTTTCTCCTTCCTTCCTTGACTATCTACCCCCTTTCCAGAGCTTTAAATACAAGGGGCTTTTTAACCTGAGTGTTTTAGAAGCCACCAAATCTCCTAGTGCTCCTTGCGCGCTTGTAAACAATTTAGCCAACTACCAGACAGTGCATCAGCTGCGCGAGCGGTCTAAAGTTAATTATACTTCGAGTGTCGGACCCTGTACGTCCGCTTGCAAATCGATCGCGGCGTCGCTAGGTACATTAATAAGCGGAAAAAGGTGCTTTTTGCTGTACATATTTGAATATAACTCGAGAAGTCATAGGGAACCTCATATTTATTCTCAGCTATCAAAAAAAAAACCAAAAAATAAAAATCTAAGTAGGGAATAATTTTCAAAAATTACGAACAAAAAAAGAATTTTTCAAAAAAAATTTCTAAAAACTTCTTCAAAAGAATTTTCTAAAAACTTTTTTTAAAATTTTCTAAAAACTTCTTTTAAAAATTTTCTAAAAACTTTTTTTAAACATTTTCTAAAAACTTTTTCTAAAAAATTGTCTAACCGCAATTAACTTTTTTTTCGGAAAAATTTATTTTAAAGACGTGTTTTATACTTTTATTTCATTATTATTGTAAGGGAATTAAGCACGGTAACCTGAAAGATATAATATATTGTATTCCCTTCATGGATTCAGAGTATTTCTCTGAGCTCAACTTTCTCTATAAATTTCACTATTTCACTTCCTGAGGCAATGTTTACCCAGTTGCTTGTCCCGGCTATGCAGTAGTGCTGAGCTCGCAAAATGCCAGCACATCTTAAGTAGTTTTATCTTCCTCCCTACAAAACGTGCAAATTCCATTGAAGTACATTCGAAGGTTAGTAAGATGATAATTCAATCTGCATTGCCCCGTTACAATTCCTACGATGATTCTAAAATTATCCTTATTTAATTCCATACAATCTTTAAATCGTTTAATATAAAGATACCTTCGAGTTTGATTACGATAAGCCCGCTAGAAAGATCTTCTCTGCCTTTTTTCTTCCTTCTGAGTAAGGAGGAAAATTTACCCTTTTCTAGGCCACAATACGGCTCTGGGCCAATAAATGGGAAATCCGCCCTTTTCTAGCTAATTTTTCTGCCATTTCGTTTCCATAGGATACGTTTTCTCTATACTCTAGCCTTTTCTTAAAAAAATAAAAAATATCAATTTAAAAAACTGTTATACGGAAGAGACCACCAAGTCTAGTAATTTCAGTTCTGTTGCCACATCAGTGGTTAACATTCCCCTTAAAAATTTTATCACCATTGGCATTTGTAAAAGTTACGTAATCTTGAGTAGATCTACCTCTGCACGTGTTTTTGATTTTTAACAATTTTTAAAATGAATTTGAATTTCCATCAACAAATTAGTATTAAATTTTGCTTTAAAAGTGGGTTCAAGTGTATGGGAAGCTTAGAAATATTGGGACAGTGTTTCGGTAATAATACTTTAAAGAACTGCCGTTTACGAGTGGCTGGTGGAAATATCAGTAAAGTGAAAGAAAAGTTGACCAATAACCGCAAATTAACCATCAGGTAGTTGGCAGAGAACCTGTAAGTTCAGAACAGTGGAGTTAATGATTAGGGTTTGGGTTGTTTGCTACAAAGTTTGCGCGAAATACATGATTTCCAAGGCTGAATCCGACTCAGCATTCATCAAACGCATCATTATTGGAAACGATCAGTGGATTTATGAGTACGACGCGCAAGCGAGACATCAGGCGAGTGAATGGAGAGCTCCGAACGAACCAATACGAAAAAAACCGCGTAGTTTTTAGTCAAAAAAGAAAATATATTATACTATCCGGTTTTTAGGACGGAAAAATATGATTTTCAAAAATTTTTTCTATAAGTATACCCGGAAGCATGACAAGTGGCAAATGCGAGGACTTTTGTATAGAAAATTTGTATTATTCTTTTGCGGAAGAAGTTTTAAATTTTATTTAAATGTATATTTGCCAAACAATGGAAAAAAATACTAATTTTCCTCATTCTTTGTTAGTTTCATTACGCTCTAAAATTCAGTAAAACAATGAATTCATAGAGAACGTATTAGGTGATGGAAAACGTTTTCGGAATGGCAAGTTTCCAAACTTTGTACACAATTTAAAAAAAAATTTCATAAAAATTGTAGTATTGTAAGAGTTAGACGTGTTAATTTTTTACAATTTTTTCTTCTGGCGATGATGGGCATTGTTTCCATATAAAAAAATATAGTACATTCGTTAAATATTCGTGCATAAGCCTTCGCAAGTCTATTTGAAAACAATTGAAAAGTCGCTTACTTTCATATAAATTTTATAACTTCAAACTACTATTATAAACTCTTTCCATACAACGCCATTTTTTCTTTTTGTGCGAACTTATCACTTATCACCGAACCAATTCAAATTCAAATTAGCTGAGCATTCGACTGTCGTATTAAGAAAATTAAGCTCCTCACAAAGTATTACTCACTCTCCCTGCCTCCGCGTTAAGCACGGATGCCAGTTATTATTTGCACGGAAACTTTCTTACGTTTCTTATTCTCACTCACCCTCCCCCTACTTATGTTCCCCTTCGATGCGCTGCAACAATTGCATCTTTAATTAATTATCATAAACTTGGCAAAGGGCCAAACTACCGAGAAGCCGGATAACTTCCGGTTTGTCGGTGGTAAATAATAGAATGAGTGGAGAGTTAGTGGAGAGCGAATGGACTGTAATGTCTTACTGGTGGCTTTCATAAATAAATAAAGAAACGGGAAAAGGACAAAATAAATAAATAAAGTACAATAACGGTGAAATAAGAGAGTTGCAAGAAACTGAGTAAGCAACCACAAATATAAAATTTTGATGGCCGTCTGTTGATGGCTGCGACTGCAGGTGTTCCCCGCAGTACCAACACCGTGTAGAGGTAGGGAATAAGGGATATACATATAAAGGTAGCTGCGTGCAGTTTTGCGGTTACTTTGTAAATTAATTTTGCATGCAATTGTTGCGTTTTTGTTTATTCACATCTACTTAGTATTTGTTATGCAAACCACCACTCACTTACATATTTATGAATTTATATGCACTATTTTTTACGTGTGGCCACAAAATTTATTGCAAAAATTGTTATCCAAAAAAGTTACACAAATGAGTGCAGGCTAAAACTTTTGGCTAATTGGAAAAGTAACACTTTCGGGAATAAAATTTAAGCTCTTCATATAAGGAGTCGCAATGCTACAGGGTAGGCCATTTAAAGCGGGCCCATTTGTTTCTGAAAAAAAACATTGAAAAAAACATTTTTTTTTGTGTTGATATGAAAAATCATTTATTTTGATTCAAGGAGATTTGTTCCAGCTAGTTTTTGAAAATGATATCCTTCAAATGTTTGCCTCTGGCCTTGATGGCCAAATGTGTCCTTTTTTCGGCGTTTTCCATCGTTTTGGCCAATATTTCGGCCGGTATGGCGGCGATTTCGCGTCGGATATTGTTTTTAAGTTGAGTTAGAGTCCTTGGCTTGTTGATGTATACCTTGGATTTCAGATAACCCCACAAATAAAAGTCCGGTGGCGTCAAATCTGGTGATCTCGGTGGCCACGGAAAATCACCATTTTTCGAAATCAACCTTCCAGGGAACAATGGCTTCAAAAAATCGATTGTAGCGCGTGAAGTGTGGCATGTAGCCCCGTCCTGTTGGAACCAGTAGCCTTCCATGTCATTTTCTTCGATGATTGGCATAACAAAATCGCGTATCATGGCACGATAACGCTCTCCATTGATGGTGACAGAGGCTCCATTTTCATTTTCGAAAAAGAACGGTCCGATGACCATTCCCGCACAAACACCGCACCACACAGTCACTTTTTGATCGAAGAGAGGCTGTTCTTCAACTAATTGAGGATTTTCGGCATTTACGCCTCCATTCAACTGAAAATGAGCCTCGTCTGACATGATGATTTTTTGCCAAAAGTCGGGTTCATTTCGAACGGTTTCGACGGCCCATTTGGCATAATCAAGCCGTTTCGGGTAATCAGCCGGGTTTAATTTTTGTGCCATTTGAATTTTGTACGGAAACATTTTCAAATCGATGCGAATTATGCGCCTGAGTGTTGTCCTGGCGATGCCTAATTCCTGAGAACGACGATAACTCGATGTTCGCGGAGCCTCCTCAACACTGGCTCGTACAGCCTCGATATTTTCAGCAGAACGTCGTGTACGTTGTCTGGATGCGTGGCTGGTATTGCTGAGACTACCGTGGTTAATAAATTTTGCGTATAAACGCTGTAAAGTGCTTTTGGATGGCGCACTTTTAACTTTATTTTTTTTTTAAACGCACGTTGAGTTTTCACAATTGAGAAGTTATTTTGGATGTAAAGCTGAATTATTTCAGCGCGTTCTTTTGGAGTGTACTGCTCCATGGTAAAAATTGTCTTGGACTGACGCTTCCAACGCGCTATGTCATTAGTCGATCTGACGTTCCTGTCAAAAGTTATAGGGTTGCCAGATGGGCCCGCTTTAAATGGCCTACCCTGTATTAAGTCTATAAATGTGAGTGTGTACGTGCGTGCACGTGTATATGAGAATTGTAATCAAATTTCCAGATCAACACCGCCAATGTGTAAATTATATTTTCTTATTATTATTGCTGAAATTTTTTGTCGCCGTTGGCGCAGTAGCAATTAAAGCACTACAGTTTCGCCGGATGCATTTGCTTGTATGGAAGTAAAGCCGTTATGTGGGGAAGCGCGCAACCTATATTTTCCGTTCACTGTTCCGCCTGGAGCTATGTGTCATTTGGTTGCTCTGTTGTACGCGTACTATACAAATAAATTCGCTTCGTGTTCCTATTTTACACACACGCATTTATTATGTGCGTGTGTATGTATGTGCATATAAGATTTAGTATGTTACTCAGCGATTGCTGGTTACTAAGAGTACGTGATAGGTACACACTTTTGGGGAGAATGCTTCTGATCTATCGATTTTTACAGCGGTTTTCAACGTATCCTGTCCAAAAGAGCATCCATAAAAAATATTAACTTCAAATTTTATATTGTTACACTGTGCAACAGAGATCAACTTTTTTTTATTATCCAGGAAAAATTCTATTTATATTCACATTACACTATAGATTTTATTTCGTAATGTTGCTTACTTAATTTTTCCATTTTCTCACCAATTACACTTTTTTAACAAATTTAAAATTTAAAGGACTATATTCTCAAAAATTTTATTTTATATACAAGGTGACGCAAAGCTAAATATAAAGATGTATTAATAAACCAAGTTGTACTAAAAAAAATTATTTTGTGCGATGGAAATCTTTATTTTGACCATTAGGCCCTCCATTTCTTGTCTCTTTGTGTACTTCAGCTGTTTAGTCAGAAGTGTCAACTATGACAGACGTTCAACAACATTTGTAAAAACTATAAATCATCCGATTGAGTGATTGTACTCACTGTGTGATATTTTTTTTTTTTTTTTTTGTTTTTATCGGGAGAGAATAGCAAGTGCAGCACTCAGACACAATTAAATCCATTGTACTGCACTCGGATTCCTTTTTTAATTTTCTTTAAGTCTACTCGACCTCCGAAGAAATCTGAGTAGATCTTGTGGTGCCAAGGAGCCAAGGTGGTAACACATCTGTGCCAAAGACCTCAAGCCTGATTCGAGCGAAGGCGGGGCAGACGCACAGAAAGTGGTTCGCCGTCTCATGCTCCTCTCCACATGCTGGGAAAAGTGAACTGTCTGAGATTCCCACCTTTTCCATGTGCTTTGCCCATAGAAAGTGGCCCGTCATGAGTCCAACCAGCCTCCTACAGTCCCCTCTGCTTAGTGACAGGAGGAACTACTACAGGCGGTCGGATATGACAGGTAACATCTGTTTTGTCCATCTGCAGCCTCTCTTAGCCTGCCAAGCTCGCTTGTGGGTTAGAGTAACCCGTTTGCTAGCTGTGACTTTGATGGCTGCAGAAAGGAGGGGCAGAACGGGCTCCGGGCCAAAAAAGTTAGCCTCAGAGCCCAAACTGTGTGATACTAGTATGTAAATAAAACGAAGGAGGATATAACTAGCTTTTACCAAATCCACCCAGCGACATAAATCCGTTGATGACTTAAGCGGTTTTATTCTGCACCCACGTTAGGTCCGATCAAAACTCATTAAATTCATATTCCTTCATGGGAAGAGTGAGCGGAGTGTAATATTTAGAGGCAGGGCATGGCAAATATGATTACGGATGGCTTGAAGTTGGACGGAAGTGTTGGTGGGGGTGTATTATGCGCGGAGCTCCCCATCAATCTCAAATTTAGGCTTCCGCACCACTGTAATGTTTTCGAAGCGGAAGTAGCGCAATTAAGGAAGCAGTGGGTTAGTTGTTCGTTTCTGTAATTTCTGTAAAGGAGGTAAACATCTACTCCGCAAGCCAAGCCGTAATTATGGCTTTGGGCTCGAAAATGGCTTCACATAGTCGGGGAATGTATGGCTTCTCTCTCTCAATTGCATCGGAATACTTCGATATTAAGCTCATTTGGGTTCCCGAACAGAGCGGCATAGAGGAAAACTGCGGGGCGGATGAGCTGGCTATACAGGGGACCCTGGAGACGGCCTCAACGCAACATTAAAGGATTGGAATTCCCTTGAGAACCTGTGGATTGATATTGGAAATATGGGCCTCGTGTCAACTCAGTGAGTGCGCTGGGCTAGTACTCAAGCATGCAAAGTCGCGAGATCCGTCTGGCCACGGGTAGGTGGGGGGCGTTCGAGAGGACTTCTAAGACTAACAAAGCCACAGCTATAGGGTGGGCCATGTAAAATTTGCTTTTTGAATCGGCTATATAAAAAAAAAACTAATCAATATTTTTACAAACTTTTTTTTTATTTTGAAGACTGAACATTGTCATTTATGAATGAAAAATAATATCGTTCAAATGACTGCCACGACTGGCTTTACAGTAGGCCATTCGATCAACCCAATTTTTAAGCACATTCTCGATTGTTTGGGCTCCAATTTCATGAATGGCAACTTCGATTTCGTGTTTTAAAGCATCAATCGTCTATGGATGGTTCGCATAGCATTTGTCCTTAACGGCTCCCCACAAAAAATGGTCCAACGGGCTTAAATCACAGCTCCGAGGCGGCCAATTGATATCGGAATTTCGGCTGATTATTCGGTTTTCAAAAACGGTAGCCAAAAGTTCGAGTGTAACTTTAGCATTGTGACAAGTTACACCGTCCTGTTGAAACCAAATGTCGTCCATGTCATCCTCTTCAATTTTTGGAAACAACTAGTTGATCATGTCACGGTAACGCTCGCCATTTACTGTAACCGCGACTCCTCGCTCATTTTCGAAAAAAATGGCCCAATGATGCCGTCAGACCAAAAACCGCACCAAACAGTGACTCGTTATGGATGCATTTGCTTCTCTACAGTAACGTGTGAATTTTCTGAGCCCCAAATCCTACAATTTTGCTTATTGACATAGCCACCGATGTGAAAATCAGAAAAGAAGAAGAAGACTCACCACTTTGGAAATAGGTTTTCAATATTTCCCAATTTGGTTCAAGCGTATAGCGTCCCATTTCGTAAATGTCAAACCTTTAAGTAAATTATGAACACATTTGACATGTCATTTGTGTACCCATTCTCAAAAAGCAAACGCTATATGGCCCACCCTGTATTGAATTTGGTAGGTATCCGTACCAGACATTGTCGGTTAGGTGTCCATACGGTGAGGCTGAAGATTTATTAAAGTATTTTTCTTCTACCCGTCTGGTTCTTTCAGTTCTTTTTTTCCTTTCTCTTCCCCCTGTACGGTGTCACAGTGGACAAATTTTAATTTTTGTGCCAAGTGGGCCTCTAATCTAACCTAGCCTAAGTGGTTTTATCAAATTCCTTTCAAAAACTTTTCCTACTCTATTTTTGTCTTCTATTCCCATTTACGGGAATAATTTGTTCGTATGGAATTAACCATATATTTGATTATCTGCATATATATAACTATTACAAAGAAAACAAATGCGGATTTAATTTATTCAAACTTTTTCCTCTAAATGTTAACGTTACGTCGGATGCCTCCTTTATATCTGTCCTCCGTACTCCAAGCCACTCACTGTCGGGATACCATTAACCTCGCGAACGATATTTTCTTTCAGAGCTGAGATGGTCGCATGGTTTGTTTCATAGACTTTACTTTTGAGGTACTAAAAGGAAGGAATCGAAAAATCGAAGACAACTCTGATGGCTAGACCGAAAGCATAATATCATACATATGTAGTTCCTCAAATACTTCTAGGGAAGGATCAAACGCTAACATACTATAAGTATGGGAAGTACTTTGAGGGGGATAATACCACTTTTGAGAAATAAATTAGTATTTTGAATTTTCTGAATATATTCTGGAAACTTTTAGATTAAGATTTGTAATGGGGTATTGTATGTACCTTGTTTAAATAAGTATGTTTATAAATATAGTAGTTAATTCAATCAGCATCTGTACGAACAATAATAATAGTTTTCAAAAATCGAACTATTTTCTCTCGTTTGTTAAATTCGCTTTTCCAATGTTGTATTGACGGCATACAACTTTCCACTTCTTACTTCCGTAAATATGCGCGTTATACCACTTCATACCTACATTTCTCATTTCTTTTTTTACAGATAAATATGTATATACATACATACATGTATATATAATACATTCATTCTTTATTTTTTCCAATTCCCGTGCACTTGGATATACTCGTATACAAATATTTATTTACTTGTATACAATTTTGAGAAGTAGTGTTTTTCCTGCCGTTACTGATGCACTCCAGTACTTTAAAGTTATAACTTTTATTGTTTTTCCTGCAATTCATTCGTGGCCTTTCGCATTTTCCGCCGAATTTTTGTTGCGAAAATGGCTTTCCTCGTGGCTGTTGACTTTTTTGTGGTGACAACTTTTACGCATCCGTGACACTTTTTCACAGTTTCCTGCGATATTTCTTCTTTTCACAGTTTTTTATTGTAGAAATCTTGTCCATTATTTTATATAATTCTGTTATTTTGGCTATTTATTTACCATTTCGCATAAATATTCATATATATAGATATGAATGTATCGAGGAGGTCCAGCTCTTGGGATAGATATAAAGACTGCAAGCGCTTATTTAAGTAAACTACTCGTATAAGGGAAACCTCAGCAGCAGAATGCGTTGGTGCATGACAACCATTCGGAATTCAGGGAGAAAGCGTAGGATCGAATCTCAGTGAAACACTAAAATTAAGAAAAGGTTTTTTCTAATACCGGTCGCCACTCGGCAAGCAATGGCAAAGCTTCGAGCGTATTTCCGCCATGAAAAAGCTCCTCATAAAAAATATCTGTCATTCGGAGTCGGCTTTAAATTATAGGTCCCGCCATTTGTGGAACAACATCAAGACGCACACCACAAATAGGAGGAGGAGTAAGGGGAATAAAAACTTCGTATTGGACAGACTTCTGTCAAAAGAAAGAAGAGACTTCAAGACCAGCGGACTCCGGAAAGTTTTATCAATGAGCTGTAATAACCTTAGCTATCTTATGAAAGAAGATGGCAATTGGAGAGTTAACAGCGATGAAACTTACTAAAGCAGACGTACTTTTCGAGTTGCATTTGTAACGACGACAGCAGAACTCGGCTTATAGTTCACAATGGGAATTCCCTAATAGATATTCTAACGAAGGACAACATAAAACTTGGCGTTGACAGCTTTTCATTCTTTAAATAGCCGGGGCCGGATGGAATTATCGCCGCTATTCTACCACCTAGACTAACCTCTGCCCCTAGACTCGCGTCTATTTCTAAAGCGGTAATCCACTTAATCATATTCGTGTTTACTCCCAAAGGTGGAAAAATCACATATACGCAACTGAAGGATTTCAGGCCAATTAGCCTATCAAATTTTTTATTATTTTTTATTTTAATTTTTTATTAATTTTTATTATTTTATTTTTATATTTTATTATTAATTGCTGGATGTGCATATTGGACATCGTTGTGTCGCTGCCTTTTTGACGTCGAGGGTGCTTTCAATAACATGTATCCGAAATCAATTACAATGTCGCTCATATCTAGGAGATGAGAGTAAACAGTGCGCTAGTCTCGTTTGTGGAACGAAAATCAATAGGGCGGACGATAAGCGGAGAATTAGACAAATCATCTTTTAAGAAATTTGCGGCCAGGGGTGGCGATGATGGTGAAGGTGTTGTCTGAGTGACACAGCCCAGACCCAATTAGCACAAATTGATACCCCAATTGTTTGAACCTTTGCTTTTTATTAGTCGAACCATCTTGATTTGACTATGAATCTGCCTATGTCGTCTATTTCTTTTTCTGAAATTTCTTTCAAGTTGACCGTTGAGAATTCCCCCAACATTCTATGATGTAGAGCACCCAGATTTGGGCACCCTCACAGATAGTGAAAGACTGTTTCTTTACATTCTTCTTGATTGCAGCTTCTGCATCTATCAGATGGGGTGGACGATCTTCACGGCATTGTCTCCCAAAGGCCAGTGGCCGGTTATTGTTGACGTAATTCTGAATATGTTTGCTCGTGGCTTTCTTTACAACTCGTTAGTTCTGGATTAGTTGAAATTGGGCCAAGTTTTTATAGTTATTTTGCAGGTATCCGTGTTAGTCCAGCATTCTGAAATAGCGAGAAGGTCTGCCTCAGCAGTACACTTCAGGATGGCGTAATCTACCCACCTTAGTGGAACCTGGCATAGACATCTCTAGAATCGTGAAAATATTGTAGGAAAGATAATTGAATACGAGAATTATAAACGCAATTTCGGCAAAACACCTTCTAATTTTGTGTGATCTCCAACGAAGATCTCTCAATAAATTGTCCCTCTGGTGTAGCAGTAAATTCAAAAAAAGCAGAACTAATACTGTTCAGCAGGAAACATAAAACACCTGCTCTTCAACAAATACTCCTAGGTGGGAACCCCTTAGAGTAACAGAAATGGCTGAATATCGATGCATTGTATTGGATAGGAAGCAAAATTGGGTATTTGCAGTTGCAGATAGACTACACAAGCAGTGATGGCATTGTACTCCTGCAAAAGGTTAATTGGGAAAAAATTCGGGATGGAACCAAGAATATTACAGCGACTTTTAAGGCAATATATAAGGTGCGTTTCATAATCATAAGACACATTTAGTATATAATATTTTAACTACCATAAGCTCGCTTTTACTTTCCGGAGTAGCTTATATTTGGCGTCATTTCAATAGTTACAGACTTAAAACTTCCATCAATTGTTTCTGGTGCGAGAGCTCACTCTATTTTGTAGAACCGTTATCTTTTTCCAAGAAGCTGCACTTTTGCTAGTCTTTTCGGCGTTTCATAATGATAACACACTAGTCGGAAATAAGCTTCTGAAAAGATAGAATGTACTGATTGTTGTTTTGGAAGACTTTAATTATAATTTTATTCAATTTAGGTTAAAATGCCGAAGGGTTCAATATTATCACAAGAGGAGCGTGGAACAATTTTGGCCTACATGGATTCAGGCTTGTCAATGATTGTGAAGCCCATTGGAAGAAAATTATCACTATGAAGTTGAGAACACCGAGCTATCATAAGAAAAGCTTCTAACCAAGTTCAAAATAAGATTTCAAAAACAACAGTTTGGCACACATTACAAAGGTACAATCATTTAAAATTATCAAAACCGATAAAAGTCACCCCATCTTTTGCCACGGCACAAGCTGATTCGTCTTCAGTTTGCAGAAAAGCACCTAAACACCAACTGTAACACAGTAAGATATTTGGAATATTTTTCAATTTCATATTATTTTTTAAAATGGTTATATTTTCGAATGAAAAAATGGAGCTTTGATGGATGATCCGATGATTTTTTAAATTTTTGGAGATATTTGCGCAAGAGCCCCCTCATTTTCCAAGCGCAACTTCGGTGGAGTTTCTGTTATGCCTTGGGGTGCATTTACATCGAAAGCAACTCTTGATATACAGTTTACATCATCGCGAATGAAAAGTGGTTACTACAAAAAAGTTTTCGAAATTAGTATCCTTGCTTTTATTCAGAGTAATCCGGAAGTGCCCTTCGTTTTTCAGGAAGACAACGCCCGAATCCACGTAAGCAGGGAAACAAGGCAGTCTTTGATCGATTGTTCTATAGATACTATAGACTGGCCGGCGTGTTCTCCCGATCTAATCCCAATAGAAAACATTTTGGGCTTATTAGTCAGAAGAGTTTATGCCAATAATCGGCAATTTGACAACACCAACGAGCTTGAAGCGGCAATTTAGGCAGCTTCTCTACATGTAAATTTACTTTAAAAGTTAGCAGAATCGATGAAAAAAATGTTATTTTGTGTCGCTAAAGCAAATGGTGCTTCCACAGAATACTAAAATATTCTAGACGACAAAAAAAAATTCGAAAGAGTATTCTTTTGTTAGATAATCATTTTAATTGAACAGTGTCTTATCATTTTAAAACGCCTGGAAATACGGAATAATGGAAAAAAAATCGAAATTCTGTAATGAAACAGATAACTTTTGTTACTTTAATCGATGTGAAAAATTTTTATTTTCCTCTGAAATCTATAAATGAAAATACTTTGAAAATTTGATTATGAAACGCACCTTATCTCACACCCTTTTTGGGTGTTTGGCCGAGCTCCTCCACCTGTTTGTGGTGTGTGTCTTGATGTTGATCCACACATTTAGGTAACTACAGTTTTCGACTAGGACGGCCGCCGGGTGGAGGTATCTATTCCGAAAATCTGGGGTCATCTCTCAGCTTTCGGCTTCTCGTCTACTGTAGTGTTTTTCAAGCTAAACTCATGTCAATAATAAACGCAATGATACTAGTAAGAAGTCTCCCAATAAGAGGTGTTATTTCCGTAAAAGATCAATGGTTTCGGTGCTTGCGTGGTGCTTGTTGAAAATAAATGTCGTCCAGATCAATACCATCCAATTCTGGACATAAAAAATCGTTAATCATCCCTCGATAGCGCAATCCATTCACCGTAACTGTTGCTCCAGCTACATTTTCGAAAATGAATGGTCCAATGACTCAGCCGGACCACAAAGCGCACCAAACAGACACACGTTGAGGATAAAGAGGCTTTTGAACAATAGCTCTTGGATTTTCTGAGCCCCAGATCTGTCAATTGTGCTTGTTGACGAAGCCACCGAGGTGGAAATGGGCCTCATCACTCAAGATGATTTTTCGATGGAATTCCGGATAATTTTCATGCATTTCAACGATCCAATCAGCAAAGACACGACAGTGTTGATGATCGGCTGACTTGAGTTCTTATGTTAACTGGGCTTTATAACCCTTAAGACCCAAATCTTTATGCAAAATAATGACGTTTGTGGAATGCCTAATTCCAAAGAACGACGAGGAATGGACATACCTGGGTTTTCTTCAACACTTTCGGCTACAACAGCAATATTTTCGGCGGTTCTAGGGCGACGTGCATGGGCTTTATTCTTCACATCACTAACTTGTCCCAACAGCTCGAATTTTTCACCAATTTCTGTATTGCGGTCTGACAAGGTGCTTCACGATTTCCCAAAAATGTTCGAGTTTTACGAACCGTCTCTGCCAAATTTTCACCATTTTTATAGTGAATTTTAATAATTTCAATGCATTGTCTAAGCGTGTATCGTTCCATTTTTATTAATGGCGTAGCTTCTACTTGTCAAATGTCAAAAAATGACAGCTTAAAACTGGCATCTACCGCAATAGCGGGCTATTTAAAATAACACCTGTTATTGGAAAACTCTTTATATTGGGTAGTCGAAAAAGTCTTTTCGTATTTTGTCAATAGATGTCGTTGGAGTCATCTATCTCTAGTGCTACCAATCACATTGTGTCATATCATATGGTATTAGAAAGGTGACATTTTAAGCATCATTTAACAAAAAAAATTAAATTCGGATAAGTTGATAAAAAAGTTATAGCTGTTCAAAAATGAGTGAAAATAATGAAGAAATTCGCTATATTTTGAAATTTTTGTATAAAAAAGGGAAGAATGCCACGCAAGCCTCCAATGGAATTTGTGAAGTTTACGGAGACGATGCTGTATCAGTTGGTTTAGCACAATAATGGTTCGCTCGCTTCCGTTCTGGAAATTTCGATGTGAAAGATGCACCTCGCCCCGGTCGACCTATCGTTGAAAAAGTCGATGAAATTATGGAAAAGATTGACCAGGCCCGTCACATAAGCCGCCATGACATCGCCAAGGCACTAAACATTCATCATCGAACGGCTTTGAACTATTTAAAAAAGGCTGTTACAAAAAGAAGCTCGATGTTTGGGTACCCCATGAATTGTCTGTGAAAAATGTAATGGACCGAATTAACATCTGCAATTCTTTGCTGAAACGAAATGAAATCGAACCATTCCTGCAGCGAATGGCAACAGGAGAGGAAAAGTGGATCAAATACGACAATAATGTGCGAAAAAGATCATGGTGCAAGGGTGGTGAAGCTCAACAAATGGTCGCAAAGCCAGGATTAACGCATCGAAAGGTTATGCTGTGTGTTTGGTGGGATGGGAAAGGAATCATCGACTATGAGCTGCTCCAGCCTGCTCAAACGATTGATTCTACACTTTACTGTCGACAACTGATGAGATTGAAGCAAGCAATCGAAAAAAACGGCCAGAACTGATCAGCAGAAAGGGCGTCGTCTTCCATCAGGGCAACGCTAGGCCACACACATCTTTGATGACTCGGCAAAAACTGGGAGAGCTTGGCTGGGAAGTTTTAATGCACCCACCATATAGACCTGACCTTGCAGCATCAGCCTATCGGTCAATGCAGAACTCCCTTAATGGAGTAAAGTTGGGTTCAAGACACTTATTCACTATTGACATCTGGGCGTCACTTTCGAGAGACCTTTATTAAGAGCACTCACTGAAAATTTCGTAGACCTTCATGCCTTCGTAAGAAAATAGTTTAAACAGACACTGGCCGATACTTCGCAGACAAATTCAGCAGTGGTCGCTTGATTTCATTATTTTCATGCAATAATATAATGAGAAAAACTATGTAGTTCCACCAGAAATTGTTGTATTCACGTTTTATTGCAACACATCGAACTTGTTAAGCTGCATCAGCAATTTTGCAATTCTGTTTATTATTTATTTTATTTATGTGATTGCAATTCCACAAACTAAACCAAAATATGCCCATTACCATCATCATTTATTTTCAGAAATTGCTGACGTAATTTAAATTAAATATTTTGTGCGTAGATTTGTAAGCTCACAGAAATTTGATTTACATGCACAAATACATATATTTATATATACATACATACTTTTGAGTATTTATTTATATTAAACAATTTCTTATAAATCGCAGATACATCTAAACTTAAAGGATAAGAATGATTAAAGCATATAAGTGAGTGCACTTTAATTTAATTGCCTGCATAAACTAGAAAGTTCAATGATACTTCCATTTTAACAAAGTTCAGAAAATTCAAATTTATTGCAAAAATAATACAGTGATAATGGTTGCAGAATGATTAAATGGCTACCTGCAAGGTGTATTCAATATAAATCAGTTATACTCATTCATTTACATTCATATAAATATATTTTAATCAACAATATTTCTTTAATGGCCGAAGAAGAGCATTCTTGAAATTTCTTCTTGTCTATCTTAAGTGGTTAATCGATTATAGAAAATGAAAAACAAAGTTATTTTTTCTATATACGAGTAGAATATGCCCTAATGCTTTAGAAATTACATTCCTTAGTACTTCTATATTGAATTTTGGCGCAGTTATAGGTGCATTTGCAAAAAAAAAAAATTTTTTTACTAGAATTTTGATTTATTTAATTGTTCTCAAACTATGCTTATTTCGTATTAGTAGAGGCGAGTCGCTGTTAACAGGCTGTGTTGTCGTCAATAGTGCCAAATCACTTTTAGATGGCAGAGCACGTGCAATTGTGCCAAATTTATCATTTTTTCACATAACGGTTATATGTAACAGCAGAAGGTAGTAGCCCGGTGTGACGGGTTCAGAAAATCGAATTTCTTTTTTACATTTTTTAGGAAAAAAAATAAACTCAAAAATATACTACACAAATTTCAGACAGAAATTTTAATTATCTTTAAAGTTATAGCTAAAATAAGAGAGCGTGCCGTAATGTGTATGAAAGCGTGTGACACGCAAGCAGCAGCTGCTCTGAAACTTTAAACGCATTTTTCTCAAAACCATGTTTTCAAAATTTCGGGGCATCACTGACTCAAAACTATTCAACCGATTTGGCTAAAAATTTAACCCGTTATTCTAGACATACATATCTAGATTCCAGACCTTTAAAACATTTCATTTTTTAATAAGAAACTATTTAATTTAAACAATTTATGAAGAAAAAAATTAGATTTTGAGAATTTTTTTCACAAGTCCGCCATTTTGTTTTTGTTTTTTTTTATTTTTATATATATTTAAGGTTCGGGACCTAAAATAAAGTCTACCGAATAATAATTCCTTTGATTTTTTTTTATTTCAGCTGACTTTGGAAGGCTGTGTTTTTCCCCGAACCAAATCATCTTGTTTTTAAGGACTCCACTTTGACGTCAAAAATTTTAAACAAATTAATATAAAATTAACTTTAAAAAATTTTTTTTATATACTTCAAAACACCAACAAAAACATGTAAAAACTTTAAAACGATCGCATTTTATTTTCTTTTTAAAAAAGATTCATGAAAAAACGCCGAAATTTCGGTCGTTACACCGGACTACTACCATAAGCAAATAGACTTCAATATGGGCATTCATATACATTAGGGCGCGATTACTCAAATTGTCGTATAAACGGTCGGTCAAATAAACCCTTTCGTTTTGGAAGTTTACGAATTGCTCAATTTGAAAAATTGTCTCGTCAGAAAACACAATGTTTCCAAATTGACCGCATTCGGCCAAGCGAAGCAACTCCTTCGCTCACTCAAATGTGACTTATTGCTGCTTTGGTGTGAGATCAAGCGCCTTTTGGATCTTATGTGATTTTCCAGCCAAATGTAATGCAATCACACTATTACGTTTGAAATTCACTACTGATTTTCTTTTTTTGCGTTTACTTTCAGAAAATTTCTTCTGCTAACAGATAGTTAATACCCGTGCATCAGCTGCGGGCGGTCTGAAGTTGATTACACTTCGAGTGCCGAACCCTGTAGTTAATTCTCCGCCGGAGTTTTTCTGAGTCAAAGGTACATGTCAATAAATCGCAATCCTCCAATGATTCAAAACTAAATGGAATCGCAATGGAATAGGCCAAGTTACATTTACACAAACGTGAAAAATGACGAAACATTTATCAAAGTCATGAAAGATATGTTCAATTTCGATTGTCCATCCTATCCACATGAGTTGAAACCCAAAAAACCACGTCAAAGTCGGTCAGAACTGAAAGTCTTGCTACTCGTTTTCTTTGATTATCATGGTGTGGTGCACTCAGAATTCTTTTCAAATGATTCTACGGTAAATAATGAATAGTATTTGGAAGTTATGCGACGTTTCAGAGAGAAAATGTGCATACGAAATGGCCCAATTTGTGAAAGAAAACTCATGGTAACTCTTGCACCATGATAACGCACCGTCTCACAAGGCTCATATTGTGAACACTTTTTTGCCCAAAAACTCGACAAATATCATCGAACAACCACCGTATGCACCGGATAGAGCCCCCTGTGAATTTTTCCTTTTCCCACAACTTAAATTGTCACTCCGCGGACGCCGCTTTGAATCGATAGAGACCATTAAGGAGAATTCGCTGAAAGAGCTGAAGAAGATATCTTCAAACGCCTTTAAAAGGTGATTTGATGACTGAACTAATCGTTCGCATGTGTGTATTGCTTCAAATGGAGCCTATTTTGAAGGCGACAAAATAAATTTTGATGATTAAACTATTATTTTGTGATTTATTGAACAATTCCTGATACTTTTTTGTATGAATGTATGTACTTAAACACGAACTTTTTACCCACACATCTATGCAAAGAAAAGGTGTTGCAGTTAGTTTGTGAACCATTCAATGCTCGTTTCTAAAATGAAGAGACGCGTTTATCACTGCATAATTGGTTTTCTCCCATTATACCAGTACGCACACAAATCTACAATCACACGAGTGCATAGATTCAAATAACGCAACAACAAATAAGAAAAGCATAACTCAAATTGGGATTCAAAAAGTATTGCTAGCTCTGGAATTCGGTATCTGTTTTCCAATATTCTAGCAATTGCCGATAAATACACTGGTGTAGGTCCAACAGCACCAAAAGGGCCCTGGAGTGTAAGGAAAAACTTCTGGCTGCTAAAATATATGGAAACGGCACAGATATACATACATACGTTTGCCTCTAAAGCCGCAATTGTTTCTGCATCGATTCTTGCTACTGCTGCATGCAATTGAAGTTGTTGGTGTTCTAAACTTTCTGCCTTTGCTATGCCTGATTTTGATTGGAAATTTTTGCCATTGCTTTACTCGTGCAACACGCTTGCAACAAAATTCGATGGAGTCTCAACGCATTTACAAATGCATTTCATGGGCAGTAATCGGCTACAAATCCCTAGTCATTGCATTCCAATAACAAATAAGAAAACATTGGCAAAGCAATCTAAATAGCAACCGCCCAACGCAACGACATTCCCTCGATACCATAAATAAGACAAATGCACGATATAAAATGTAAACTTTGTGCAGATGAACTTGTGCTCATATATGTATGTAAATTCGTATTCCTTTAAAACCGAAACGCATGTACCTACGTATGTTTGTACAACTACCAACAACTTCTTGTTTTCCTTTTTTCTTTCGCTTGAGTATCACTGGCAAGGCCATTTGACCACTGTGCCTATAATCGCTGACAGCAATCAGCTGCACTGCGGCAAAGGAAATAATAATTCATTCAAATAGGGTAGATATTTCCTTTTCGTCTGTAAGCGAGCGGTAAGCCCTTTGCTTCCACGTCAAACACTACCTTGCGAACCACAAATACCACTCAAATAAATATGCAGATTGCGTCAGCGTCAGCGTCAGCGTCCACCTTCTCTGCATTTTGTACATCATCATAGTTTTGTGAGTATCATAATCTCGTTTTCTCTTCCAAGCCATATTTGTTGAAACTTTCACAATTTATTTAGTTATCCGTTGTTTTTGTGTGAAGCATTTGAAATTCATCCTAATCCCTAAAAGTCTGCTTGCCTGGTGGCCTGCTTGCTTGCGGTCGCTCAGTCACCACTTCAATTGGCAAAAAAGTTCGATTTGTGTAATCTCAATAGAAAGTTCATTATTCATTTTCAAAGTTCATTGCAGCAGTTACTGTAAAATTTACAAAGGCAGAGAATATTAACTGGGGAACGCAGAAGGATCATGAGCGTACTTGGTAAAATATATATGTATGTACATATGTATGTATGTATATTTGTTGGTTATTGATTTACTTAAAATTTTCAAAATAAACGCGATACTTGCATTTAAATAAAACTTTGTAGATTTTCAGATGGGCGCAACTGCGGGGTAATTTGAGTAAATGAAATAAATATATGGTTGAGATCGTAAATGAGGTATTTGCTGGAAAAGTGTATTAAATAGACCTGGAAATGTGACAACTTTTCAACTTTTCTTTGACATCCTTAAGCTTCTGGTAAATTTCCCCTCTAAGAATGGGGGAATACTGATTTATATAGGAAATCATCAAACGATGCGATACATTTTTAAAGTTAAACAAGGAAGTGTTTTAAAGTTAAATTAAATAAGTGGATAAACCATAGACAAAAGTGAGCCATTATGGGGGGAAGTACCTTTAGAGGGCCGAAAAAAACCAGTTTTTCGTGATTTATTTTTGGGAAAATGAAAACAGTGCACATGAAATTAATATGATATATATTTAGGGCAATGCTCCAAGAAGAAACAAGCGTATTTAACATTATTATAAATAAGCAATTAATTGAGTTATGGCGGTTCACGTAAATCGTGTCGCCGCTGACATCGAATTCGGCGAAAGCGATCCTGACCGCAACTTTCATCTGAAATCATAAAATCAAACATTATTTTACTCAGGAGGGTTTTTTATCCTAGATAGACTACAATCTCTAGCAAATTCGAAGATTAACCATTAAAATGAGGCTTAAAAACAAACTTTTGGTTTTTTTTGCAAAAATTTTCAAACATTTTTGTGTTAAAAAGTATCTAAAAATTATTTTTTCTTTTCGTCCGTAGTCTACCTAGAGTAGCTTTTTATGCCCTTAAAAATGAAACCTTGATGAAGAAAATTAAAAATAAAAAAATTAATAATTGGCGCGTACACTTCTGTTAGGTGTTTGGCCGAGCTCCTCCTCCTATTTGTGGTGTGCGTGTTGATGTTGTTCCACAAATGGAGGGACCTACAGTTTCAAGCCGACTCCGAACGGCAGATATTTTTATGAGGAGCTTTTTCATGGCAGAAATACACTCGGAGGTTTGCCATTGCCTGCCGAGGGGCGACCGCTATTAGAAAAATGTTTTTATTAATTTTGCTTTCACCGAGATTCGAACCAACGACCTCTCTGTGAATTCCGAATGGTAATCATGCACCTACCCATTCGGCTACGGCGGCCGCCAATGAAGAAAATTGGTTCAATAATTTTTCCGTAATCACTTACGCCAATTTGAAAAACATGGTTTCGAGAAAACGCCGTTTAAAGTTCGCGGTCAAGGAAAAAGAAACTTACCGAAGTTGGACGCTAATCAGCACCACCAGGCTCATAGAGCAAACCCTCAGCTTCCTCAAAATATTCGTTTTCGGCGAGTTGTGCCTCCCTACGAGCACTGCGATTTTTTGAAACGTCTAAAGGTACTTCCCCCCTTATGTGGTTTTCACTGATTTGTTGAAAAGTTAGACATTTAAAATAAAAGAATGTGAATTTTCAAAAGGACTTCCTTTTTCTCAATACTAGCTATATCCGGCTGCACTTTGCTGTGGCTTAGTCTTGCTTATTTTTATTATTATCATTTTATGCTGGGAATAGAGCGCTGTGACCATAAAATCTACTGTATCTCCATCCTCCCCCCAGCGGTGCAGGGGTTAGAATATGCCCGAGGTAAGGTATGCCTGTCGTGAAAGGCGACTAAAATCTAGGTTTACCAGTGCCTGAGTGGTATGGATGCTCAACTGGCAGTGTCTTCGGGTACGATGTCTTTCCGGAGACCATAACTCGGTACCACGGGGAACAGGAGCTCTCAGAGTTCGCTCTGACCTGTTCTTGGGAACGGCCCTTCGGGGAGGTTTTCGTGGTGGCTGTGGTTGAGACCTAAAGCGCGGGTAGAGCCTTTGGCTCGATGTAGAGTTGATTGTAACCAGGTGCCGGGACCTTCAGAACGGCAGAGGTATGGGTAGGCCTCGAGCCCTACCAAGGTGGTTAGTGTGTCCATGCCACACTGCTAATTGGTACCTTAAGTGCTTTTTGCATTTGTGGGGCGCTGATCAACGCATTGTTTTGATCCGTGTGCCTTTGGGTACCGTGGGTTTGAGCTGTCGCCAGCAGGTACTCACGTTAAAAACACTAGATGCTGTATCTCCATCCTGGATTTAGATAATAACTTTCAATCCCACTTCCGAAAGCAACTCTAGTATGGGCTATGAGTTCTTGGAATCCATGGTACTGTACATCTAACAATGGGTCTCCCAATATCGCATTTATGCATTGGTATAGCGTAACCTAATCAGCATTTGGAATTCAAACTATCAATCCCTTTCAATTTGGCAACGGTAAGCACACCCGCAATGTGTCAAATATATAGCACTGTGCGAGAGCAATTTTCGGGCCCAAACCAAACCAATTGCAAATGAAAGTAGTTATGTAGAATAGTGAAGCCCCAACTGGGTTTTAGTCTACCGGGTCTCAATTTTTTATTACAGTGTATTAAAGGAATCTTTTTGTAGAACATATTAACCCTTTAATACCCAGTTTAAGAGGGCTTTTGAACAACTCTTGAAAAGATGGGCTAAATAGTCACATAACGGTGGGATTCAACGGGTTAAAATATTCTACAAAAAACTTTACCACTGAATTTCACTAAAAGTCTTCTAAGACGAAATTTAAGAAAAATCAATATTTGTACTGGATTTACCATATTTGGCATTTGATCAATATTGCGAAACTTTAATACACTGTAAAAAAATTTAGACCCGGTAGACCAAACCCCAGTTGGGGCTTTTACTATTCTACATAACTACTTTCATTTGCAATTGGCTTCGTTTGATGACTGAGCTGATAGCCTGAAAATTGTCGCACAGTGTAATTTATGCTTAGAAGTTCATAAATGGACCGCCTTTTGGTTCAACAAAGCTGAGAAATAGTGAAAACTTTTAACAAATCTTCAAACAAACAAAAATTACTCGAAATAGTGATGTCTATTGACCGCCCAAAAGTTACAATTTGACTCCATTAAACTATTTCTTGCCGCGGGCCGTTGAGAGCAATAATTGTGATAACCACCCAAAGGCGATTCAGAAGTTGAAACATGAAATCAGAGTTTCCACTGATGAGATAAGTGCCAAAACTAACGAAAATATACCCAAAAATTTTAGTTCACAGAATGAACAGCTGAAAGATAACCGCTGAAGTCATTCTAATTAAATTGTTTTTACTGCTTAATAACGCAGTTAGCTCTTTTTAATAAAAAAAAATAATAATTTGTCAAGGATTTTGTTTTATTAAAATCATAAGTGAATTAAATGGAACACCAAAAACTAAACGGATCGCTCTGTATATTCTTAGTAAATATACACTTATTGTTGTTTTAAGCTGCAATAAAGCTGGAGCCACAAAAGTTTTGACAAGTGTCAGGTAAAATGCTTATTATATATAGTATAGGTATTTTCTTTTTCAAATGGTGGTGGTATTCTTGAAGCAGTGTAGCAATTCATTTCATGAATTATTTTGGTAGAGTATCAACAAGGGCACTTAAGCATTTTTGAATTTTGAAATAAAGTATGTACTTTACATATTTTGGTTCCACAGAGGAAACTTTTCAAAATACCTTAGGTAGAAGTACAGAAAAATTAACTTCTGTGACATTAGCTGGGGCAGTCAATTGAATGAATTTATATCCCATAGGATGTTGGTTTTGTTGTTTTTTTTTTTTAATTATCAACATGTTTAACTGTTTTATTGGCCTACAAATATTTAGTTTTCGAATTTGTGAGCTCAAGAACGGATTGACAATAAAACAACAAATTAAATTATTACTTTTGTTTATTTGTTTTGTTTTCTTGCCCATATTTCAGGAACCCTTAGCTGTGCCTGGTCGAAATATAAATGTATGTATTCATGAGTATTTTATTTATAGCCAAATTAAACTATATGGACCACCCCCGATGGCGGCATTATTGGATATAGCCATTAACAACGTTAGTACTGATGGTATCCAACGGTCGTAGATGAGCATTGGGGTGGATAACTGTATTAGCAGTTGGATCATCTCTGTGAGAAGCAAAATATTGATGAAACTTAATAGAAGTGAGGGAAAGGTGATAGCGTACGTTGATGATGTGGCGGTAATGGCATCAAGATTGTGTCCCATCGCTATCAGTGGCGTCATTCTTGGGCTACAGGCTGTGGCTTAAGAAAAAAATTAGCAAAATAGACAAACTCTCCCCATTTCACCCAGCGTAAAGCGCTTAGGAGTAATCTTGGACTTCAAACTTACTGGAAACTGAATACTGAAGAGCGGGTAAGGAAAGCAGCAATTGCTCTGTATGCCTGCAAACATATGTATAGTATATAGAATAAGTCTTCAACCCAAGTACACATTATGCTTGTATGAAGCGGTTATACAACATATTGTATCGAACGGATCGGTAGTTTGACGGGCAAATATAACGAGAGATTACAATTTGAAATTACTTGGCAGAATACAAATATCAGCCTATGCAATGACGGTCGGTGCAAAGAGATCACGCCCTAGGGAGGCTCTCAATGTATTGACACATGGTATCCCAGTAGATCTCCATATCAAGAAGATGGCAATCATGAGTGCATTTAGGTTAAATGAAGCGAGTCGCTGGAAAGAAAAAACGTTTGTTCATGCCAGTCTACTATTAGAACAGACTAAGTTTTCCTCGGGAAAGACTGATTACGTCGGTCCCACGGTGAATTTCAGTAGGAATTTGGCCACTCTCCCATCTTGGGAGGAATGGAGTAAGGGACTTTTACTAAACAACTTCAGCGCAACAGTCTAAGCATATGGTTCAAAAATTGACTGGGGCGTTGGAGTATAGTAGGTACATATATTCTCATAGACTTAGAATTGAAAAATCTGTGCGTCTTCCTAATACTTGCAGTGTCTCCAGGCGGAAGTATTGGCAATAGTGGAACCTTTTAGGCTATTATTGTATAACCAAGCTGAAGTCCAAGCGTAGGATTTGGCTACAACAACCCCTAAACTTACCACTTTGAGCGTAAACCATAACGTTACCTTAATCTGGTCCCGGGGCATCGAAACATTGGAAGAAACGAAAAATAGAACGAGTCAAGAAGGGGATCTGACATGAGTAACCTTCTTGCAGAATCGGTATTCACACCGCAGGAAAAGGAAACTATCTTCCACTTCCTCTGTGAATATCCTGCCCTATGGAAGGCGAGGCTGTTAACCCTTGGCCGATTTTTGAAAAACTCAAAGAGCTGGTCGGTATAGACGTAAACAACCTTATCAGCTTTCTCAATCGCACAGGCTGGATATAGTCGTGAAGTAACAACCGTATAACTTGTTGATGGCGAGGATGTGGAAACAAAATGGTGTGGAAGCGCTAATTGCATTCCTGGTAAAACACCATTTCAACCAACCCTTCATTTTATTGCTCCAATTTAAAATTTGGAAAAAATTAGCCCAGAAAAGAGAAAAAACATACGTTTACCTGTACGCTGATTAGTTGCACCTTTCCGTGGCGGAGGAATTGCGTTCAAGATCAAAATGCATATCTGGAATTTCGACTCGCCGTACCAGACTAGGTATCATTTTAAATGAAGAATTCCAAGCTTTCATTAGAGTGTAATAAAAAAATCTAAAATGTCGAAATTTGTAAACATATATTGCAAAAAAAACATTAAAATACAAAAATTAAAAAAAAAATTAAAAAATCCTTATATTTTTTATTTTTTAAATGAAAGTTAAGAAAATCTTCTAATGAAAACATTACTTCGATTTTCTTTTAGATGTACAATTCAAAGAAAAAGACCTTCACAAAAAATAATCAATTTTGAACTATTTTATCTCGATAACCACTCAATATTTCTTTCCCGGCTTTTGCACAATTTATACTACTTTATATTTGAGTATCTTCACGAAAATCCATCAAAATCGAAATAATGAAGTTTGTAGGCGGTATACTTCATATGGTTTTCCCTATATATTATATAGTATTACGGGAAATACCATACCCTACCCATAAAAACTTTTGAAAATGCGCTGTGTAAAAAAAGAATATTAAACAGAAACGGGAATAAAATTCCGGAGAAAAAAATTGCAGTCGTAACAAGTGCGCAAAAAGTGATTATTAGTAGTGTAAATTAAGACCGAATAGTCCACTATAGTGCACCCACCCACCAAAGAAGTACTACTGTAGCGGCTAACCACTCACACATAAATAGTTACAAAGCCAAACAGACAGCAATTACAGTGTGTTATCTGAAAAAAGGAGGAGACAAAAAAGTTGAATTGTAGGTGTGCTTACTTTTGTGCTGCTGCACCCAAAGGCGGATGAACATTATCCAGAAACCATAAAATTAAAAATTTTTTAAGCGCCGCTGCTCACCAACAAACCTTCAACATACGCATCGGAGATGCCTTAAATAGGAGGCATACAGTCGAAAGTACAAAATAAAAATGCCAAAGCAAAATATGTAAACATTTCGAAATAGTGGAAAACGGAGTAGAAATACCAGTTCGTGGAAGTTGTTGAAAACCACACAAAAGCCATTTGACCGAGTCCTGCGCAGACTTACACATGAACATACATATGTGTTCATGGGCACTCAGCATATAGTACATACATATGGGCATTAGCTCACCATGTAGGAAAACTTGAGCTTTTGGGAACTCAAATGCAACACTATATCGGCTTTTATTTTCCATTAAATTTAAATTAAAGTAGAAATATATAACTTTTAAAGTAGTTTAAAGTACTTCAGTTTGAGGAAAGGAAAGGATAGCTTAAAGGGGAACGCCACTGCGAAGTGTCAAAAAATAGGGAATTTTTTTTTTGGGAATTTTTTTGTAATTAAAAATGGATCGGACAAAAGGCAATTTATTATATATATATTAAACTATGTTGATGTAAATTTTTATGAAAAAATATTGAAAATTTACAAATTTATGTAAATGAACGAAACGAGTTAAAAAAAAATGACGTCACCTGGTGGCAGCGATACACCAATGAATAATCATCTGAAATCAAAAACCCAAAATTTTTATTAATGTACACAATAGTGGCTATGGTTGTACGTTGCCTTTTTTATTTTATTTATTTTTTGACAAAATGGTGGTGATTTGAATTTCGATGTGTGTTTTTCACCATTCTCTTGATTTTAAACAGGCTCAAAAAAATAGTTCTTTTCAAAATTTTGAAAATCGGCTACGTACAACGATAGCCAATGCGATAGCAAAAATTTTGAAAAAAAGAAAATTAAAATCAGTACGGGGGCGAAGCGACGGATGCTCACTTAAGTGCACATAGAATCGGGAATAAAGCGAATTTCGCTTTAAAATTTGTACCACATTTTCTTGAGTATGTAGTTATACTAACAATGTATGCAAAAAAAAATTGATTTTTTTAAATTTTCACAGTGGCGCTCCCCCTAAGTTGTTACAATTTTGGGTAACTGAGCGAACAATGTGAAAACGACTTCGAAGCTCAAAATGTTATAACACTAAATACAGAATTCCTCAAGACGAGATCAATGGGAATGGAATAAAACAAGAAACCATTTGGGTGATTTTCAGAAATATAAAAATTGTATTGTGTCGAAGTCCTCTCAACATATGCTTCAAATGTGAAAGAACGGGTGTACACGTTCTCCAAGAGTACTTCAGAAAGCAACAAATACACTTTAGAAACCGTAAAATGAATTTAATACTAGTAAATCGTACTCCGCTCCGGTAGTAGAGGAAGAGGAAATCGTCCTTGAAGGAGTTCGCTTCACTTAGTGTTTCCAATTGGCGTCGGTTAGCATGAAAAAGAAACAACTGACGCGCTTTGTTAAACTCGGTCAAAATCGCGTAAGCAGTTATAGCGCCAATCAAGTAGATAAAATTTTAAAATGTACTTCAGGTACAACTTCAGTACAATTGACTATATACTTTAAGACAAATATTGGCATTGCAGCTACATTTGGTGAGGTCATCGAGCAAAGGGTCCCGTACTTGGAACAATTTATTAACAATACATAAGGCAAAGTTGTTGGTGGTGATGTGGAGATGAACTATCTTTATTACATGAGCAAAAGGGTACATAGTTTAAATATGCATTTATTAATTAATTTTTGCATTCCAAATTAAACATTGTTAAAAAACTACTTCTACATTTTACAGTTTGTGAAGTACAATTGACTTATCTAAAAAAATGTAATGCTTTCTTAACATTACATATTAGGTTTTCTGAAATACATTTGACGCTTTCTGAAGTCTTCTTGGAAAAGGCTGAGTGGAGAGTACTAAAAAGTATTTGCTTAAAACTATTGTATAATCCTCTGCTTTCGAAATTTGCAACTTTTGAGAGTCCAGTGTATTGCTGGTTCGCAGGTGTTTGTAAACGATTTCGTATAACATTTCAGAGCACGTTAAATACAATTCAGAATAGTTAAAAGTGTTTCGGAAAGCTTTAAATATACAGCGAGCGTACGGTTTTTGAGGACAACTTGAAAGTACAACTAATTAACTTTTTTTTTTTGAATAAAATTGAATGAAAACAACATTAACTTATTATATAACTACAAAATAATTCAATTAAATGTCCATTAGCTGCAATAAACTCCTCAATCCGGGTCCAAAAGCAATTGTATCAAATGTTCCTTATTCATATAGACCATAACGGTATTAATTGCAGGCTTCAGAGAAGAAATGATGTTCTGAGGATGTTTACTGGTTTCGCGCTCAACTACGTCCCATACGTAGAAATCCAGGGGGTACGGTTTGGGAAGTTAGGCGGCCATATGTTCGGTGAACCTCGTTATATGCAGCATAATCCAATCGCAATCCTTGAGTAAAGAAGTGAGGGAGCAAGACACGTCTTTTGTTGCTCACAAAACCTAAAGCCATAACTGTGTAGGATTGACACATAGCCATCGGTCATTCTGGTCATTATGGTCAAACATCTCAGGAGCTTCAGTGTATTTATGTAATTTTGTTTAGAATGTGTTTTGATCGGATAACTCGCTGTTCTTTTGCTTGCATTTATATAAGAAATCATCAAAGGCAATTTGACGGATAAGACTCTGAGAAACATTAGACTCCCTTGCAAGAGTCCTCATTAATTTTGAATAATCTCTTGCACTTGTTGAATAAACCAGCTTCGATTAAGGCATTGGAAGTCCACATTACTAAAGTTATGCTCGAGATACCGACCGAAGTCCTTCAGCAAATGATTGAAAATTGGTGTTTATGGATGTTCGAATTATGGCGCATTTGCAGCCAACATTTGAAAGGTATTTTCTTTCAAAAATAGATGTCAGGAATGGTTCTATACAAAAATAATAAAGATTGTGAATCAATTTGAATTTTCATTGTTTTATTTGAATTGTTTTCTAAATTGATCACCCTTTAGTAGTGTATTAGAAGTTAGATATGGGCAAATCACAGATGGATTAGCGCTAACACCTGCGAAATTGCTAGGCAAACATGGCCAAGGCTAAATTTACGTCTGTCCAAGAGTATTATAAAACTGAGTAGACTTCAAATCAGGACCTTAGTAGGGGCCCTCACAGGGCATTGTCTCATAGGAAATCATGCAAGGAGATTGGGCGTTTACACGCACGATTTCTGTCGTAGCTGCAGTAATGAGGAGGAATTGGAAACAATTCAACACCCTTTTTGCACATGCTGGGCTCTAGCCAGAAGCAGAAACCGATTTTTAAAATCCTACTTCTATAGGTAATCTATACACTTTAGGCATCAACAACCTTTTAGGCTTTGTCAAAAGTTCAGGATGGTTCAATATGGAGAGCGAAATGTAGCCCAGCCCCCGCGGCTCACAACGGACCCATTCCATGGTCTAAGTGGCATCGTTGTCTCTATGTGCGATGCGGCTGCCAAACCTACCTACCTACCTAGATATGGGCTTGACATAGCTTCAGCGACTGTAAAGGGTAATTCAGAGGAAAATTTAAAACTTTTTGAACTAATATTGGAAAAATGTATAAAATTTTTCTCACCAGTTCAGACATTTCCTACAGTTCCTTTGTGCGCTCGTTTCAAGCAATTTCGTGCTTTATGTTTGAGTGTAGGTATGTAGATATGTCTGGATTTTTATGTCCGCATATGTGTATCTATATTTATACGCTCATACTTTTTGCCGTTCAACTGTACATCCGCATGTCAATGTTGCAATTGCAATGCAACAAAAGTGCGCCAGCAACCTCAGATACATATTTAAGTGCTATTCTTAATCCCAACGTTTTTATGTTGTGTGCTTTGTCTGAGTATATATCGTACATATGTATGACCACCGCATTTTTGTGAGTTTTCTCACAGCTCATCTTTTGTGTGTGGCCTTAAAAGTGTTGTCAAATTATTTTTTTTTTTTTTTAAATACTTTCGCACACACAGATATGCTCTTGCAGCATGGCAACTCTGACGTGCCTTGGTGCTCGCCATTACGGTGGCTCATAATTTAAATGTTTGCTGCTCCATTCGGCACCCGATATTTGTACTTTTGTTACACGAAAATAAAAGTTCATAAAAATATTCACGTGCATATATACTTACTGGTGAGGTCGGCATATTCAATATTGAACCGCTTTGTAAATCCCGGAACTTCGGGGTTTGAAAATGGCAATTTCGGGATGTCGGAATATTTAAAAGATATGGCATTAACATCATTTAAGTTGAAATATTGAGTTTGGATCATCGTGGGTGCTAGAAGATTAATTTTACTCCAACCAATTTAAAAAACACATTCGCCTGACTACGAAGTAAGACTAGAGTTTTCCCAGAATATAGAGGAAAGGGAGTGAATTTAAATATGATTTTTTTTTTCGATTTATTCTATTTTAGATCTAATGCACTACACAAATAATTTACAAAAGTTTATTGTGCAATGAAAAAAATATGTTTGTCTTGGTCTTCAAAATATCCCACTTCACTTTAACATGATCAGTTTTTTCTTTCCTCGAAGGTCTTTTTGATATTTTTGGAAATAATTAAAGGTCTGGAAGGACTAAATATGGTTCATAAGTAGGGTAGTTAAGTGTTTCGAAGACACACTTATGTAATACAGCCAGGCCAATATGACTCCTGCCGACGAGCGCGTTATCAAGCGTCAGAAGCACACCCAAATAGGAACTGGCAAGCTATTGACAGCACCATCGACACATTAAATCCATTTTTACTTTTTATCGATAGTTTTTATTTACTATCGACTATTCTTACCGATTTTTTTTTCATTATATTATATATACATCATTTGTATTGGCGCAAAACGCTTGGATCAGGGACTTAAATTTGGGTAAGCAAGCTGTTAAAAAAAGCCAATCAAGTTGGTGGCTCTGATTATGGATAAGTTCTTGATCGATCCCAACAAGTGTGAGAAAGAATTCTTTGTATCCCGCCGACATGCATTCACTGAACGAATGCTAATTATCAGTAATAGTCGGATTGGATCCCACAATAGAATAAATTATTATATAAAGGGTGTTTTTTTTAGAGGTTAGGTTTTCAAGTTGGCACTACTTTTTTCGTAGATGGTCTTTTGACAGCTGTCACTTGATTTATGATCAGTTTGGTTTGCCATTTCATAATGAATAGACTTACACCTGAACAACGTTTGCAAATCGTGCAAATTTATTACGAAAATAATGGTTCGGTTCGCGCGACGCATCGAAGAAAATTTTGTTCAGCGATGAAACTCACTTTTGCTTGAATGGATATGTCAATAAGCAAAATTGTCGCATTTGGAGTGAACATAATCCACAAGCCATTGCTGAGACGCCGTTACATCCTCAAAAAGTCACTGTTTGGTGTGCTCTATGGGCAGAGGGAATCATTGCTCCATATTTCTTTAAAAATGAAGCCGGCCATAATGTTACAGTCAATGGAGAGCGCTATAGAGCCATGATTAATGACTTTTTCGTGCCTGAATTGGACGATGTTGATGTGGACGACCTTTGGTTCCAACAAGACGGCGCTACATGCCATACAGCCAACGCAACAATCGGCTGGAATTTATTCGAGCCAGCCGCGGCGGCCACTTGCCCGAAATCATTTTTAAAACATAATGGCAACCCCTTATCTTTTTAATAAAGCTAAATTCTTGGCCATAACATTAAATTATATACGTTTTATTTCATCTTGAAAACCTAACCTCTAAAAACAACACCCTTTATATATATATAATAGGCGCGTACACCCTTTTTGTGTGTTTGGCCGAGCTCCTTCTCCTATTTGTGGTGTGCGTCTTGATGTTGTTCCACAAATGGAGGGACCTACAGTTTCAAGCCGACTCCGAACGGCAGATATTTTTTATGAGGAGCTTATTCATGGTAGAAATACACTCAGAGGCTTGCCATTGCCTGCCGAGGGACGACCGCTATTAGAAATATCTTTTTCTTAATTTTGGTGTTTCACCGAGATTCGAACCTACGTTCTCTCTGTGAATTCCAAATGGCAATCACGCACCCATTCGGCTACGGCGGCCGCCATATTTAGCATTTAGATGAATATATATTATTCCCCCTTTACTTTTTCATTAATTTGAAAGTCTGAAAATTTTAACAAGACTATCGATTTTTTTCGTACTGCTTTAAACAAGGGACCATTTTTCCCTCTCCATCTTTTTTTTTAGTTTTTGTAATATTGATATGTTTTTATTTTTAGCCAACTAAAATAACAAGTCTTTTAATCTCAAAAACAACAGCTATCGCCCTTCCAGTCGATTACGATGCATTGAACTTCTTAGATGGTGCCGCATTTTTCTTGAATCACTTCATATACGCCAACTTTGACTTAAATTCATAGTGATAAATTAAAAATTTGTCACCAGTACCAATTCGGTTTATAAATGCATCCTCCTCTTCTAACTACGTAGTTTCAAAAACTCACGTGAATTCTCTATGCGCTGTTGACTCTGGAGCAGTGGGAGTAGCACATTACGAATACCACACGATCATGTAGGAGATTCAAAATCGGTGGCGATGATACTACATTTACATTACATTTTTTCGATTTGTCTCTTTTCCAAACGTACATCTTCCCAAATAAGTTTATCGACTTTCTTAATAATGTCTTTGGGATTTTTCTTGCTTGATGAAAAACTTAGTCTCATTGAGTTGTCTTCATAGCTGAATTATTTTACAGACTGACTTGTCTAGTCGACGATATTAGAAAGGTTGATGAACCGATTTGACCGAAACTTAATATTTGTAATTGTAGTATTACTGTTTTTTTTACAATAGGTTAGCTTAGGACGTGTGCGCTGTCAGTCCCTGGTAATGGGCTCATTTAGAGTGCAGAGTTCAAAGTAATACTCACACTTGATGAACCAACCAGTATTCTCAATGGATATCACTAGGTTTTTTAAATCAATATCAATATCTCAACTAATCTAGAGTAACTAAGAAAAGTGCCGAAACCTTCTTCTTTCAACTCAGTGCAGAATATTATCCAAATAGATGAAAAGTTGTCTCTTTCTCCGGCTAAGTTTTACAGCATCTTCGAAGGCATTTGTCTGCCTTTCAGTAAGCGTTCGAAGTTTGGCAGTTAATTCCCGAGAACTTGTCAATAAAACTGAAGCAATATTTTATAGTCGACCTTCTCCCTCTAACTACTATACAAAAAGGTTTCAACCTTAGTACCACAATTCAAGCATCACCTCGAAATTAAGCTTTCCAGCAGCCTAGTTGGAGCTTCATGGATCTTTTGTATGCCGACATAATGAATTCATCTTTGGGAATAAGAAAAATACGCAGATGGCGCTAAGTAAAGTAGTACGAGGCGCAATAGAATTTTCGAAGGTTACTTTTCCATCAACGACTCTAATTTTCATCCCTCTTTCAAAAAATCTTATAGTTATATCTGCTTCTTGGTGAAATTCGTTAACCAAATATTGCTTCATTTGGCACCAAGAGTTTCTTGTATGCAGTTTAAAATATTCCAAATCAAGACTTAAGCTTAATTTTTTTTACCGAAAAATTTACCTACTTGGCTTTAAAATAAAAACCTGCGTATGAATATCGGGATCCCGTAAGCCTGAGTCCGGTAGTTCAGTGGGTAGTAAAAAGCATGTGACTATTCGAGTTCGGGATGATGTATCCTGTTATTAGGTTCCCAACCATGTACTCGAATGCATATCCATATATGTATGTACATATATGAGTCCATATGTATTAGCCGTGCATTCATTTGCCATTAATGAAGTCCATTGAAGTGCATTTTTTCGCCGCCTTGGTGGTCATTGCGGGCGCATCGGACAAAAAATGGATGATAGCGTAGTGTTAACGAAGTTCATGTACAGTCTTTCCTTGATAGGCGGGACTATCAGTTATTATGAAAACTCAATTTCAATAACCATCAACATTTTTCCATTGTAACATTTACAAAAGTGATTTCGATTTTTTTAAATTTTATAAAGGCGAATATATTTTGTGCGTCACTCTCATCTGATAAGTGGAAATATTGCGATCAATAGATTTAAAAAAGTTGTGCTTTAAGCTTGCTCTTTTACAATTTATCTCTATTATTTTTTTAAATAATATCGACGAAGTGGTCAATGTTATTGGTAAGACAAAAGTGAGTTTTTTTTTTGCCATTCTTCGTACACTTTCCCGCGCCTCTGACGATATTATCTACTATGACAGTACTCTTGTTCGAATTTTGGTTTTGAACTCTAGTATGGTCTTCGACTTGTTAGCATAATCTTTAATCCTTTAAAAATTTTAGCAATCTTAAATCCGATGGAGTCGAAACCAAAGGCTTTGGTAATCAATATCGCCCTTTCTTAACACGGCAGTCCCAGAAACTGGCGATGAGAAATCTCCATTGTATGCCAAGTGTTATTAGATCCATAACTCTGCCATACTTTTGCTCGCATTTGTGATAACAAAAGTTGTCTGTTGTCCGCAATCTGAAAAAAAGTGGTCCAATGATGGTTTTTAGAGCAAACACCGGTCACTTTGTGCTCGGCAGTGGTAGTTCGTGAATGATGTGAGTTATAGGTGACTCAGAAGATAAAACTTCAGAATGATGTTATGCGGCGTATTTTGCGATCTATACCGATATACGGCTGAAAATGTATTGAATAGATAAATAAAAATACAGCAAAGTAAAAACGTCCATCGATTGAGAACTGTCACATTTATTGAATTATTCCATTCAATTTCCAGATTAAGAAGATGAATCCTTTTTAAAATTGCACAGAGTTTTAAACTTGGATTTATATCCTTTTTTGTTGCAGAATGAACTATGTTTTATAATAAAAATTTATTCATATTATATAAAAAACAAATAAATTGCCAAAACATGTCAATGAGTGCCTGGGTTAGAGTTTTTGAAAGCAATTTATGTATATACTCGTTTGCGTGTATGTATAAGGAGAGTTGAAGTGTGGTGAGTTAGTGTGAGAGGAAGTATGCTGAAAAGATTTCAAAGGTTAGGTTTAGTCCATGACCATTGGTGAACTAGAAAATTGTGTAGAAAACTTCGGCTGCCAGGTCATTTCACATGTATTCACACACTCGTCCAATCACTCGTTGTTCAGATGGTAAATAAGCAACAAATCTTAGTTTTTTCGCAAACAAACCGCTTCGTGACCCCTGTTACGTCAACCAATCAACTGATTCTGTTTGAATTCGAATTCGCTAAGAGCCGGAAACGGTCTGTTATAGGCCACATTAGTCGATTCTTTTCAACATGGGCCTGAACCAAAGATGATAGATTTCAAGGTTTGTTCGATAGGTATGGTGAAAAAGAGAAATTTTGAGGGGAATTTTGAATTCCGCGTCACTTTGGGATGCTTACCAAAATTAGCCCACTGGGCACAATATCATAATCTTAACAAAATTATAATTACACTATTTTTCATACCGTGATACAAATAAAAAAGTGCGTGTAGCGTAGTACACATAACAGAAGTGAAACTTTCAAGGCAGACAAAGAAAGAGGGAGAGACCCGAGAGAGAATGAGAGAGAGAAAGAATATATATCTAAATAAATTCACAACATTTGCAGAGAATACAAATAGACAAAATATACAAAAAACGGAGAAGGGTCGACCGGTGTAGGTAAACGCCGGACACAAACCGTGGCAACAACGCGCACTACTCCGAGCGTTTATCACCCGCACAAACGCAGCGATTTCAGGACCGCAGCAACGGCACAAATTACCGCAAGGCAATACCAATAAATCCGACGCCGGAATGGATAGCACTTTATGGTACGCACAAGCACTATCCAGGAAACGGAAATAAGCGCCAAAAAGTAGGCACAAAAAACAAAACGCCAAAAAAATTGGGATCCAAAAACGCCCCAAATAGTAGGCACCAAGGAAATATAACGCCAAAAATTAGGCACCAAAAATATATTTCCTACGAGCTTGCACCAATAAACAAGCGCCAAAAAGTAAGCAGTGTTATTTCTCACTAGAAATTAGCAACCACAACGAAAAATAGCCTAAAGTGTATCTAAGATATTTATAAGGTATAGCTCCCTCTCTCCTTTTCCTCTACGTTATATATTTTTCTCTCTCGCGGAACGAAAATGACAAAGAGTTGCATGGCCTTGAAATTTTACTTTCCGTTCTCGCTCGTCCATCCACGTTGAAGATGTTTCACTTCAAAAAGAAGGTACTTTCGCTTAACATTTTCTGACGGATACAGAGATTTTTTAATCGTCAATTATATGATTTTATTCATATTGCTAACAGCGTTGCCATATTGTAAAAAGTTAAAAACATATTGTGGTGTTTCGAAATTTAAAAAATTGTATTCCTTGCATTGGCGCCACGTGCGCATATTTTTGCAGCTTGGAAGAGCGCATCTCATTTTTTTCTTTTTTTGAAATTTTATAAAGTTAAATTTAAATTAAATTGAAGGCAGTTTAAAAATTTACTAATTAAAATTAAATGTCTTAATAATGACAATTTTCAATCTCTTAGCTATATTCGATGAAAATGTCATAGCACCAGTAAAAGTCAAAAGTCAAAAAATCTGCGAATGTCATTGAATGGAACTTTCTTCTTCTTGGTTCATGCTACAACAAAAACCATAAAACGCTAATTCTCAAACTTTGTACAAAATTTTTAAAATTTCGTCAACATTTTCAACTTTTTAACTAGAATTTTTTAGATGAATTTTAACACGAAAAATTTTAGGTTGGCTAAAATATACTGTCGATTTTTTTTTTTGATGGTACTAGTCCCTTTCTTCTATATACGAAAATTTGTGAAAATTTGTTTTTGAATAATTTTTTTACTAAATAAAAAAAAATATATATATTTGTATGAAATGTATGGAAATCTTTATTTTAACCTTTACGTGCTTCGTTGCTTGGTGATTAATTGCACGTCACCTTGTACTTTGCACTTGAAAAGGCGTGACACCTTAGTGAAATAAACCTTGAAAACTTGAGCTTAGGATTTTGCACTGTTTATGAAAACAAATGTATTTGGAAACTATTCAGGAAATTTTTTTTAAAAACGAGTACTTGTTTTAGCTCTCCAAAAAGGTGACCCGGTAGCCCGGTATATTCATGTGTCTTCATTTTGCTAGGCGCATCCTAATTAAAAAAATGTATCCTCCTTTATTAGTTACAAATATCGAGATAGCACTGTAACCGCTCATATGTTTATGTGTCGGTCATGCGCATTTACGTTGTATGTATTCGAGTATGTAAGTTCATTCATATGATGTAAATGTAGAGGAATATTTCACTTTATTACAAATTTGCAACATGAATAATTTCACTTTATTATTACTTTTCAACTTGCAGTGGCTAATGCCCCAACTACGGACTGGAAGGAGAAGTTTATTAAAATTTCACGCATAAATAGTGACGTCTATAAAAGTTTGCAATTGTAATTTGTAAGTTTGTGAGCATTTGGAGCACAAATTTTCAAAGGGCAGATATTTGAAAATACTCATCGTTATTTAAAAATGAATTTAATTTCTATTTCATTGTAGCCAAGGCGAATCTACTAAAGATGGTGTTGGTAAATCAGCTGATTTATTTTTTTCTTTCGCTTTGCCCATTAGGTTGTCAACACAGAATAAAATAAGGCGGATTAAGTTTTTTTTCTACTTTTCCAATACTTTGCCGTGCCAATCAAACGTGCAAAACATTGTTGTTGGTCAATTGCCACGACCTTTAATAAATGCACCTTGATTGTAGTTATTTATCAAGGAACTTTGCTTTGTTGTCAAAATTAAAAAAAAGGAAACAAATTGGAATATATTTATTGAAATTTTTGTAATTACCTTATCTTAATAATTTTGTAAGGAATTTGGTTTTGTTACATTTTTCATCATCATCATTGTTGGCTGGACAACCCTGGTCAGGTCTTCGCCTGCTGTAGCAATTGACTCAGTTTCGTGCTTATGCTCGGTCTCCATGCCTGAAATCCTAATAAGCCTGTGTCTTCTTCTACATCGTCAATCCATCTAAGCAGCGGGCGGTCCCTTCTTCTCTGCCTGTGGCATTTACCGAAGAGTATTAGCCCGAAATATGGGACCTGCCCATCTCAATCTGCTGCTCATGATGGCTGCGCATATAGTTTTTCTAGTTCATGATTGTAGTGTTTCTGCCACTAGCCTTTATTAAATATCGCGCCACAAATTTTTCGCAGAACTCTCCTCCCGAAAATCAGCAGCTTCTGTTTCTCCGCATCTCTGAGTGTCTACGTTCCACTACTGTATAGGAAAAGATGGCATAATAATTGAGCGATATAGTGAAATCTTTGTTTTTCTGTCTAGGAGATGACTCTTTAGGTGTTGACACAGCGAAAAGTAGCAGCGGTTGGCCATAAGAATTCTGTGGCCGATTTCTGCAGAAATTTTGTTGTCATGATTAATGATTACTCCAAGATATTTAAATTCCTTCACTATTTCGAAACCATAGTCACCGATTTGTAGTATTTGACCCACATTGTGTCAGACAGATTCCGATGTAGTTGAAACTAGCGCTTTAGTTTTGGCTTCGTTTATTTCTAAACCCATACATTTTGCTGCTCTTTCAATACTTGCGATTATATCTATGTCGGCCGCGTAAGCCAGCAATTGAACCGATTTAAACAAAATAGTTATCTTTGTGTTTAAGGCAGAGCCCCTGACAACCTTTTCAAGCGCAATATTAAAGAGCAGACATGAGAGCCCATCCCCTTGCCGAGGTCTGTTCAGAGTGGCGAGCTCTCGCGACGGATTGTTCTGAACTCTTACTACGTTCCTTACATTCTGCATGGTCGAGCGTTATATTTTTAGTTAGTTACAAAGTGAGCGAATTCAATTAACAGAGAAATATTAAATTTTGATAGCACCAACAATTCCCGAATGACTTACAATCTCCACAAAAGGCAATACAAGTAATCTGTAAACTGAAAAATAAATGGTAAGAAAAAGGGCTAACAAATGCAAAATGAGTTCTCGAGAATATTAAAAAATTTACTTAACATTACATTTAAACCTTTCGAAAGTGAAAGTACAAAAAAATATCTTTCCCGTTCTCAGAGGACCTATACGAATTCATGCACGAAATTTCCTATATTACCTGTACCATATCGTCCCAAGCCCAATGAATTGTTTTGGTTGGGTCTTCCAACTTTTTAATCTGCCCCTCAGAAAGTATTTGACTGACGTGAGATTTGAATTTATCCAGTTTCACAAGTCGTTCCTTAAGATGGGCCAATTCTTTTTACAAGTGAAGTTCCCGAAAACCAGTATATGATCTAACCCAAAATTCGTTTAAATAAAACTACACTTTTCAAATACAAATGGGATTACTCTGCTTGCGTAGAAGAGGCAACTACCATAAGGAGCTCATTCCAGCAAAGCAAAATATTGATAGGCATCGCACGAGCATCACAAGACAACTTCGCCCTATTCCGAAGTCGAAAAGTGAAACACGCAAACTTTTTTTCGCCTTGGTTGAACAAAATCAACGTCGTCTTTTGACCACGTTTAGTGACACAACAAAAACAATATTGCCTGTTAACATTTTTAGGAGATGCTTTCCATTTCAATTAGACCGGGCTATTCGGAACATGTTCTTCGATTTCGATGTAACTCAAATATGTTGCTCTCTGGTCAAAATAATGAGACACGTATTTTTTTGTTCGCCCGAAAAAAATTTTTTCAAGCGTTATCGGCAATTTTATTTTTCGGCTCAAACTCGATTTTTTTTATTATATAAGAAAACTTTTTTTTTAATTGCTCATAACTTAGCCATAAATTAACCGATTTTAATGATTCTGGGTTCAAAATCATCGTCATTACTTACACGAGCGATGTACAAACGATAGCAAAAAAGTAGTTGAAAATACAAGGGTAGTCGAGTCCTGTAAATCCAGGCTGAACTATGTCGGTAGACATAATAGTCTGTTGCTAACATGGGTCCCGGGACACGTGGGCATCGCGGGTAACGAGCGAGCCGGAGCCCGTTCTGCCACTCCCTACTGCAGTCATCAAAGCCACGGTTAGCAAACGGGTTACTCTAACCCACAAGCAAGCTTGGCAGGCTAATAGAGGCTGCAGATGGACAAAACTGATGTTATCTGTCATGTCCGACCGACTGTCACAGTTCCTCCTGTCATTAAGCAGAGGGGACTGTAGGAGGCTGGTTGGACTGATGACGGGCCACTTTCTGTGAGCGAAGCACATGGAAAAGGTGGGCATCTCAGAGGCGGCGTACCACTTTCTGTGCGTCTGTCCCGCCTTTGCTCGAATCAGACTTGAGGTCTTTGGCTCTAATGTGTTCAGAAGTGACCACCTTGGCACCACAAGATCTACTCAGATTTCTTCGGAGGTCGAGTAGACTTAAAGAAAATTAAAAAAGGAATCCGAGTGCAGTACAATGGATTTAATTGTGTTTGAGTGCTGTATTTGCTAGTCTGACCCGACAAAAAATAAAAAATGCGATGATAAGTGGGCATTACTATATTTCACACAGCGATTTTAATAATCGAGGGAAACCCAAAATTCCGGGAAACTACTTACAGTTAGTAACAGAAGTAAGTATACACCGGACACGTTTTCAATTTTCCCCCAATCGATTGCTTCAAACAACCTAAGTTATAACAAAATTGTGTTTTATTTACATGAATGAAATACAAAAATCATATTTAATTCAAATAATGACAAAATTTTAAAAAGGATCAACATTATAGCTTTTTATATTAAACTTTATAAAAATTCATATCTACAGTTCATCACATTATTCATTTGTGAAATCAAAAACATAATTGAAATCAAATCCTAGTATTTAGTAGGATAACCATTAGACTTTACAATCGCTTTAAGTCGTGATGGCATTGATTTCACCAAGTGTTCAGTTACAACTGGTGGTATTTTATGCCATTCCTCTTGAAGGACATTTTTCTGTTGTTCCCTATTTCTAATCGGATGTTTACGTATTTGCCGCTTTAAATATTCCTATAAATGATCGACTGGGTTGGCATCCGGGGACTGTGGCGGTGTTTTCAGCTGTTTTCGCACATTGTATAACAGCCACTCTCGTACAATGTTGGATGTGCGCTTGAGGTCATTATCCTGGTGGAAGATAGACGTTCCTCCAACACCCAATTTCGTAGCGCTTTCTTTTAAAATAATTTTCAAAATATTTAAGTAACCATATCGGTCCATAGTATTTCCGATAAATACCAAGTTTCCAACCCCGTTCGCAGCCATACATCCCCAAACCATCACAGAGCCCCCTCCATGCTTCACAGTGCCGGTCATATTGTTTGGATCCAATTCCGCGTTAACTTTTCTCCAAACTTTTTCACGGCCATCAGATCCACAGATACTGAACTTACACTCATCAGAAAATATGACTTGGTTCCAAAACGTTTGGTCATATTTTTCATCATCTTTTGCGAATGAAATCCGTTTACTCCGATTGACACTACTCACGAAGGGCTATTTTCTTAACATTGCGCCCATGATAACTAGCACTATGCAAAACCGGGCGAATAGTTTGGGTGCTAAATTGTTTTCCAGGCTCATTTTTAACTTCAAATTTCAATTTGGGGGCACCTATTTTGGGGTTTCTCCTGATGTTCCGTACGACTAAGCTTTTTTCTCTGGGGCTTAAGAGCGGTGGACGCCCACAACGCTTTTTATTAGTGGTGCTTCCCGCACTTTTATATTTATTCACAATATTTTGAACTGTAGCAAAACTCCTAGCTATCAAACGACAGATTTCTCGCAATGATTAATGATCCTTGTGATATTTTATAATCAGCTTTTTTAAATCATCAGAAAGCTCTTTACCTCTTGGTGCCATTACTAAAAACGTCGCAAAACTTAATACAAAACGTACTTCCCTAAATTTTTATACTCACTTAAATTATTTCATTTTAATAGCCTCAACTTTTTTAATCAATACGTAAAAATAAATGCTATGCTAACTGAACAATCGTTTGCTGTATACTAACTTTTGTGACATAAATTTCGCTGGCATCAAAGACAAAGCAAAGCGTGGATAACGGTACCTAAAATTTATAGCTAAATTAAGGCGTATATGAAAGCTTATCCCAGTACTCAATTACCATGTGTAAAATATTTTGATTACATATTAAGGAAAGCGTTAGCGTCAAACAATTCCATAAATAAGGCTCCTGTATACTTATTTACGTTACTAACTGTATATAAAAATGTGTATGTCATTCAAAATGTAGTCACCCATATAAAATAATTTTTAACTAAATAGTAGTGTGTCTTAGGAAAGCGGACTTACGCCATATTCAAAGTAATTTATTTGTAACTTCATTAACTACGAAAATTTCAAAGAAAACAGTTCTTTATTAATGAAATCCATACTACGACTTTAAAAAAATTTATTATATACTTTGAGTGACTATGTGCCGCATTTTGGTCATAAAAAATCCGAACGAATTTTGCTCCCATTTGTTTGTCATGGCTTCGATACTTTGCCAGAAATGGTAGTTTCCAGCTTAGTACTGTATATTTGCCATTCAAAACTATTTTTGTCAATATGAAAGGTCTGAACTCACTCTATTTTGGAAATTTACCTCAATATTTTTCTTGGTTTTTTTTTTTAACCATATAAAATGGCTGGTATAAAGATTTTAATTAAACCCATTTCAGATAGACTACAGAATTGTATGCTCTGTAGTACAGGGTCGCTAAGGTTCGCGTTACTTTTTCAACAGTATTTTCCTTTGATAACTGACACAAAACGATAGCTTATGCTTTGACTGGTTAAGTAGAAGATCTAAAACTTACTAAGATGAGTTCAGTTGCGCTCAGGATCAATTTAAAAATAATATAAACTGTAAGTATACCTATTTCGCAAAGTTGTGGAGGCTTCGTTATAACCATCGCACATAAGAGTATTTCAGTCCAAAAACCGGTCAAAATTATTAAGTGCTTCTCAAATACATTTATTAATACAACACGTTTATAAATCATAATGGCAATATATTTCACAATAATGAAACGAATTGAATAAAAATGATAATTTAAATAAACAATATATCTATTTCACACTTACTTTGTAAGTTACTGATAAACAGTATATAATTAATGGTCTCTAGTACTTGAATAAGCTGTGACTTAATCTTCGTCCCGGTATCAGGAGTTGCTTTGCCTATTCAGAAAACGGTTTTTCTTTTTATTTTTCTTTTTGCTAGTGCAGCTCAAGAATGGGTCAGATGTTAGTAACAACCTGTTCAGAACATCTCTGTTGCACTCTACTCTAGAAATTTTTCGGGGAAAATCCAGGCGATATTTTCGGAAGTGTTTATTTCTGGCCTCGTCTGCCTCTTCTGATAGCTGTCCAATTGATAAAATGGCATGAGTGATCACCATGGCACCGTATATTAATACCTTATGGAGTGTAGGAGACATTGGGTTCCAGTATCTGCAATCTTGTCATGAAACTAAAAAAATATATTGTTATTATAAAGTACATACCTTGCCCTTCCATGCCAAAAAAGATTTTTTCGTTCACTTAACCAAACAAAAGCACAGTTAACCATTACACATCATGGAAATATAAGATTGACGAGAACAAAGATGTATGGTTAAAACAATGACTTGGTTCCAATGAAAAATGCTCAGGCTACAAACGCTGTGAAAATTCTGGCATCTGTCTGTTATTTGATAAACCGATTACCTACCTTCAAGAAGATAGTTTCGGTGATGAGATTAGACATATTTTTTTTCGACTTTCCGGCTTTTCCATACAAATACTCCTATGTGCATCGCACAGAGACTGGAATAGGGAAATTATAAAAAAAAATAACTGTATACTGGCTAAGTGTAAGACCTAAAATTTTTTTTTTTTTTTTTCAAAAATAAACTTCTGACAGTAGATTCTGGCAGAGAGGAGGACCAAAAAAATATACGCGTTTCAGCGGATTGAAAGTTTGCGTCTAAATTGTATCATATTTCAAAATAGATGACAATATGCCACCCTTTTGCGTATTTTTACGGTAAACTGGCATAGCAAACTAAGCGATCCTTACATTTACATGCATCCATATGTAGTGAGCAGTTTTATGTAAAAAACTACGGGTGAAGAAGTGACTTGAGCGATTGAATTGGCCTCAGAGACCTCCTACCCGGTCATCGGCATCCCCTTGACAGTTGTTAAAGGGGAACTGCACCAATTATTTCTCAGGAAAGCGCAGAAAAGATGGAGCTCCATTTCTTCATGTGCTATTTTGAAAACCTCTGGTCCCAATACGAAATACGAAGGACTCAGAAAGTTCTTGGACTCCTCGCCATTAAACTTCCAAACTCGTAGCTGTGTTTAACGGTCACTGGATAATCGGCACACGCGGAAAAGCTAGGGTTACCATTTAACCCCCATCGCAGAAGAAGTGGGAACCTTTCAGAGAAGGAGACTGTAGAGTAGTTTCTCTCTAAATGTCCGGGTTTGGCAGCTAGAAGACTAAGCTCACTGGGAGCTCCTTTCTTCGACAGCCTGGGGCAGTGCGCCAACCTAAATCCGATCAATATTCTGCATTATATCAACAGCTCTGATTGGCTGTAGATATCTGCCTGTTGGAGATCTCATAATGGTATCAAAACGGCGCTTTAATGCTACTTGAGGAGTGGCAGGTGTACTTCAACCATTTCACTTACCTACCTATCAAAAACATTATAAAAAAATGTATACAAATGTAGATACAGAGTTGCCCATATTCGACGAAGTGCGCCTTCTAAGAACACCATTAAACGTTTGTTCGAAAGGTTTTGGACTAGTGATGCTCTTTCTAATCCAAAGGGGCCAAATCAAAACCGATCAAGGCGATCGGATGAGAATACTGCTATACGGGCCAGTGTTGAGACGTCGCCAAGGACATCCCAAAATCGCCGTTCTCAGCAGTTGGGCATTGCTAGGACCACTTTACAACAAATTATCCGCATTGATTTGCATTTATTCCCGTATAAGATTCCATTGACGCAAAGATTGTTGCCTGCGGACAAGCCTCGTCGATTGGAATGGGCCCAAAGAGTCATCGAAATCCGTCGGGTCTGTCGAATATGGGCAACCAAGTATTTCAACTTTAGAAAACATTAAATCCAATTTGATCCTAAAAATTAAAAGAAAAATAATAAGAATGTAGATATTTCCCTTTAAGTAACTCTTTTCCAAAATTTTCAACATTCAATAAATTTCGAAGAACCAGAAAAGACTTTCACGAAAATTAAAAAAACAATATTTAAAAAAAAAAAAACACAAATTTTGTTCGAAAAATTACAAAAAAATGTATAAAAATGTAGATATTTCAACTTATGAAAACCTTATACCACAATTTTCAATTTACGATAATGTTTCAGTTTACTTCTTATTTTATCTTAAATACTCGTTCTTGGAACACTTGATATGGAATCGCTCTGTATGTGCACTATTTTCTCTATTCTCAATTTGAAATAAAAAAGAACCTCGAACTTGGAACACCCTCAACGTACCTCAATTTGAGGTTTTTGATTAGAATAGGTTTCTTCTTTTACCTACGCATACAGATGCATGCACCTTCAATGTGCGGTAGTGCCTGGTGTGTGTATCCATTCTGACGAGCCTCGCATGAAGATAGCACACATGCACATGCATCCAACTCCGCTGGTCACAACAACGCTTTGTTTATAGCAATTGCATTTTATATTTCAATATATGTACATATGGCAACTTTTAATTTTGAACATACAGACGAATTGTTTTAGCTGCTGCATCATATCTGGGTCAGGTCAACCATCAACTGACGAACGGGGACTGTGTAAGCCAAAAGTATAATTAAGATGCAACCACAGAAATATATATTTTTTTTTTTTGGATTTGAATAAACTGAGTACTTTTTGGCATATTTCAAATGCATACAAATATTCATATATACATATATGCGCATGCATGTGTAAACACCTGTCATAAATACATTCGTATGTGAAAAAAGAAACTAGCGAAAGCTCTTTTCAATTTCATAGTTGCAACGCACAGCTGGAATTGCATTTTTAAACTGTAATTCTACACGGAAGTAATACTCTTGCCAACTGCTGCCTACATATTTTCCTGCATTTTTACATCCTTTCGTGTCTTTGCCTCATCATAGTTGAATTTGTGTGCGGCGCGTCTTAGCTGCATGGAGTGGGCGTCGCGCAAAAAGTCCAACGTTATGCTAATATTAATTTGAAGTCAAGTATTTTATTGCTGCCAACTTCCATTGCCCTTGCCGATTTGTCGATTGTATCGAGGCATGAATATACGGTAGTACTTTTTGCGAAGGCAGCAGGTGTTGCTACTCATCGCGACTGGCAGCGCATGTTAGTAGAGGCCAACATGCATTAGGTCGCGGTAGCCAGTGGCGGATTTGCCGTGTTCGGCGCCATGCATTTTCTTATCTAATGCAACGTATAAATATTTGCAGCGAAAAGGTGGAGCTTAATACAAACATTTAATCATTAACGAAAAGTGGTGATTTTCTGCATAATGTGTCGGGGGAATGGTGCTAAAGTTACAGTCTTTGGTTAGATATAAATCCGGATCGTTCTGGCAACATAGAACCGACTGGCGTGGGAACACCTGCAACACTGACATCAGTGTTACTAAAATGTTGCTAATGCTCAAACTGATGGAGACGAACTTAAGCAAATTTTGACATTTTTTACACAGAATTTATGCAGACGGTACAAATTAAAGAAGTTCCTAACAACAGGTAATAAAACCTTATAAAGAGTGGTTAAATTTTAAGGGCCGATCTTGAATGTGAACCACACCATCAAGCTCTTTTTTACATTTCATTTAATATTTTTCAATCTCAGATTAACTCAATTTGAACCATGGAAAGATACACAATCGAACAACGCGTTAAAGTTATTCAGGCTTTCATTGCATTCGTCAATAAGCAGAGTTGCAACATTTGGGTGAATGATAATCCAGAGTGATTTCCGAAGAACCAATGCAATCTTCAAGAGTGATTGATGGCACAGTTTATCAGCCGTCACATTGGCCGTATTTCGTCCAATAAGCAGAATTGCCAGCATTTGCGGCGAATAGATAATCGCAAGAGTGATTGCCGAAAAACTTCAATGGCACCCACTAGAAGATGTGAATGTTTACGATGTGGTTTCAACAGGACAGTGCCACTTGTCACGCGGCTATCGAAATAATGGCTCTTTGCGCGAAGTATTTGTTGGCCGAATAATCGCATGTCGCGGCGATTTCAATTGGCCGCCAAGATCATGTGATTTGACACCGTTGGACTTCTTTCTTTGGGGTTATTTGAAAGAAAAGGTGTACGTCGATAAGTCAGCAACAATTCAAGAGCTAAAGAATGAGATAATTCGGCACATTAACGGCATAGAACCTTAATTATGCCTCAGCGTCATCGAAAATTTGGACCATTGGATGGAGTTGCGCCATTTTGCCGATACTTTGTTTTATACGTAATTGAGCTGTAGCAATATTATCATAATAAGGATAAGTGACAATAATTTCTTAAAAAAATTGTATTTTATTCAAAATCAACACCGGCCCTTAAAACTTAACCACCCTTTATAAGTCTAAATTTTATTGGATTATCTTCACAATTTTTTTCACAAACTATTTTTTAAGAGTTACTATTTTCTAACTCTGAAAATTTCCAGTTCATATTTTGAGTTTTGAGGTGCAAGTTTGAACTGCTAACTTTTTATACAAATGCAAAAAAATATATAAAAAACAAATAAATAGTTAAGGCTGTTGCTGTTGAAAGAACTTCAGGTCTATAAAAGCATTTTATATATTTTTACATGAATTTTGATATTTTTACACAGAAGTTATGGTTATGATACAAATCAAAAAGTCCTTAACAAAAGGTATTAAAACCTTATACTATAAGTCTAAGTTTTTTAATGCGATGTGCACCAATTGGATATGGTTAGAAATGTTACAAGCCGAACTTTATTTGAGCTCGATTGTCTGCATTATTTTTCCACAAAATATTTTTTTTTAAGTTTCTACTCTTTAATTTTGAAAATTTCATTCCACATTTTGGGTTTTGAGGTCTAAGCTTCAAGTAGTTCAAATATTGCATTGCTTTTTGACAATTTTTTATAGCTGACGGTCTGATGAATTTTCTCCATATAAAAAATTGTCGAGTATTCGTTAAATTCTAGAGCTCAAAAATGTAGGGTATTTTCAGGAATTTTCTTTTCCAATAAAAAAAAAATTAAAAACGATATTTAATCTCGATACTTCCTAACTTCTTTTACATACAAAAATGAAAAAAAAATTTTTTTTTAATTCTAATAATTTAAAAAATGCCGCTAAAGTTGACCCTCCGAAAAATTGGACCTGGACGGTGTTGTCCATTTTGGCTCTTCTATTTATCTGAAACACAAAAACCAAAAAAATTATTAATCAGTATGACTGTAGCTATGTCCCGCTACTAGAATAAAAAAAAAATGTTGACAAAACGGCGCGATTTTGAATTTGACACTCTAAAAATCGGTTTTTTTTTAGTTTTTTAATCAAACAAATACGAAATAGTTGAAATTATAATATGATTCTAGTATGAGCGATAAAACTTATTAAAAATTTCAGACGATTCGGTTGAATAGTTTTTTTTTTGTTTTTTGACAACAAGAGGCCGAAAAAAGTCGTTTCGAGATAAATGAGTTCAAAGTTTGAGGTACAAGAGCGCGCGGACGGCTCCCTTCCTAGTTTATGGTCTGTAGAAGCTATAATATTGGGAATTTTTCCATGAAAATTTCACAGTATATTCTTAATATACTATACTTTCGAAATATCGAAAAAACAAAAAACATGATTTTTTGAAATTTGTAGACTGCCGGATCGCTTTAATTTACTACAAAGTTTGAAACTTGAGTTACATTGGTTTTGTTGTAGTTTGTGCTATTTTTTTATGTTAGATGTTAATAAAAAATAAAAAAAAACAAATAGTCAAGGCTTTGCAATATGTCGCGCTGCCATTATTACGAGCACACGGGTACATTAGACGTAGGCGGTCGCCATAGAAAAAAATAGATGAAAAATTTCCCCCTTGTTGAAAGGATTGTAGAACTATAAACACATTTTTTTGATAATTATAAACCCGCCGAAATGTTTTTTTTTAGTATGACTTGGTTTTTAGTTATCCGATTTTCAAAATCATTTCTTATTCGATATAATAATTATTCGATTTTCAATGTCATTATTCAAGCCGTCAAGAGTTGTATGCAAAATTGATCATCTAATTTTGTTTTCGAATAACTTTTTTACTTAATGAAAAAAAAATTATTTTGTGTGATGGAAATTTCTATTCTAAACTCCATTGCTTGTCTGTTCCTATACCGCAGCTGTCTATGTCACAAGTGTCAAATACGATTGATGTGCAACGCCACTAGCAAAACTTAAAAAGCTTCCAGTGGGGTGATTGCATGTTTTGATATTTCGTCTATGATTATTTTGCATAGTTTTGTATATTTCGTCACTATTTCATTTGAGCTCCAAAGCCATTTTCGCATAATTGGTTCAGTTGCTAAGATTTGTACTAGTCTGAGAGTTCTTTCTTGTTTCATCAGTTTCAAGTACTTGATAATTCCTCAAAAAGTTGCTTTTAAACTATTTTGCTAAATTCCTATACAAAAAAGTTATATCACTTCCAACCACTTCTAGTGCTTGGAGTGTTCCACATATTTTAGCGCCCACATTTAGCGCCCTCTCATGCAGACAAACTTATCTGCCTGCGCCCACATTTATTCCACTGAATCCGCACTTGACCACGTAGCGTGCATTTAATATTTTTTCACGGTAGATATTTCTTACAACTTCTATTGTTATATTATATTTTGTCTTACCTACCTACTAACCTACCCCTGTGCATACACACATAGTTGACTACGCCTCATTCAAAACACTTTTACATAATTCGCCAATAAAAATTCATAGAATTATCATTTGATTGGTTTATGCAAGAACATAATTCGAATATTGATAGCTGAGACGGGCATGCTGAGATGCTCATCAGTTTAAGATTTTTTTTATTACTATCTATTAGATATTTCTGTGTGCTCAAAGTGAAAAGCGTGTTCATTCGAAGGACATCTGATACGCAAACGTTAGACAAACACCCCACCAAGCGGGAAAATGGTTCTTATCATTAAATTACACTACCATCACGCATTTGTTCTTTCGCAGCATGAATAGCTGCAACATATTGTCTGCAATGTTGTGCGTACAAAAGTCATCAGCATCATCATCAAATTTCTCACTACCACCACCACCAACACTACGAACACTATCTTTCGGCTATTGAGCTTTTGCCCCAAAATCAATTCGTACGCTCGAATGGCTTTTGCCAAGCAGCGGTAAACAGAAACTTATCACGCGCCTGAATACACATTCCCCAACACCGAGAATTCACCAAATAAAAATAAAATTTTAAGAATATCATAAAAGTCAAAAAGATGTAGGCACACACACACACTCGTACTAAGAAGATGCGTGAAGCAAAAAAAAATTTGGCAGGAAGGACATCATTTCATTAGTGCAACATAAGTAATCTCGTAAAAGCAATGTTACGGCCACGTTCGCCTCAGCTCGTCTCATGGCAAGAGGATAAGCGGGTGGCCCTTATTATTTTGTATGCGAGATGCGTATGCGTATGTATTTGCTTTATTTTCATGTCCTGCCATTTCGTTGACAACATTTTATGCGTGAAAGCATATGCATGCGAATATGGCTGGATGTATAAGTACATTTTAAGTGCGCCTGTGTGTGTGGGTCAAATTTATGAGAGTATATATTTCGCTAGCTTGTCCCTTTCTTATTTATATCATCAATAAAATTTCGCTCCTTAAAAAGTGCTAAGGTGCAGCTGATATATTCATGAAGATAAGAACGAAACACTCACACACACGAACGACTCACACAAACGCATACGCATGTGTGCACTCTTTGAATGACGAAAAATATTTGCTTACCCACGAGTACGTGTCTGTGTCTGCAACAGCTAAGGTGTGGACAATGTCACCTGTATTTTGGTGAAATTATGTCATCTATAAAATAACATAAGCATCATCAACAATAACTAAAAGGGCAACCAACAAATGTTGTGAAACCGAAGCAATAAAAAGGGTATGTACGTGTGTGCATGCATAAGTAAATACACGCACAAGTAGCAAGCGCTTTGATAGGTTGATGAAAGTGAGTGACTTTTTTATTTTCTTATTTTTTTTATTTTTATTTATTTTTTATTTTTTGTCGGTGGGGTTAGATAGAATGCTTGCGATTACAATCTGGTTGACACTTTCGCATTTTTTCTGTTTCGATTATATTCGCTTGATTGGATTGCCCACATGTGAAGCACAGTGTGTTTCATTGCTCAAGACAACATATGTATAAATTTTTTTTCAACACAATTGTTACTTCATAAAAGTTTATTGCTAATAGCAAATGTGAAATTTTTAAAATTATTTCCAAATGATTGTGATCATCAAACCTGTACAGTATTCCAACACATCAAAATTTGCTCGGAATTGAAATGCAATAATGAACCGAATTTCAATTCATATTGCCTTGAAAGGTATTGCATTTGAATCGCCAGAATTCTCCTTCTTTTTAATTGGCGCCAGTTGGACACATCAAGTGAAGCCAAGCCCTTCTCCGCCTGATCTTTCCAACGCAGAGCAGGCCTTCCTCTTCCTCTACTACCACCAGCTACTACCGCATCGAATACTATCAGAGCCGGACCGTTTGTATCCATTCGGACGACATGTCCCAGCCAACGTAGCCGCTGGATATTTATTCGCTGCGCTATGTCTATGTCGTCGTAAAGCTCATACAGCTCATCGTTCCATCGCCTGCGATAGCCGCCGTCGCCAACATGCAAATGTCCAAAAATCTTGCTCACAATTTTTTATGCAAACAGCTTTCATTATTCTACAAAAGCGATATAAATACAAGTATCAAAATTTCTGCAAATTTAAAAAATTCAACAAATCTTCATCCAAAATCCTTATTTCTTAAATGGAATTTATAGAAAAACAAGTTGATGTGTTATAAAAGGCTAAAAGGTCGTACGAATACAGTCTCAATTTAATAATAAAAAAATTAGGATATCCAGGGGTACAGCCTAATATATTCTAGTATAATAAAGTCTGGGTATCAATTCGTTTGAAAATGTGTCGATTTCTGGTAATCTCTTTGCTGACGGTGTTGGTTATTTTCTTCTATAAAAGGTGGTTAAGTATCAAGAGCCGGTGTTGATTTTACATAAAATACAATTTTTTAAAGAAATTATTGTCATTTCTCTTTATTATTTATTATGATATTATTATGGTATGGCTCAATTACATGTAGAACAAAGTATTGGCCAAATGGCTGGCGCGGCCTCGCGGCACACTTCCATACGATGGTCCGAATTTTCGATGACGCTGAGGCATAAGTGAGGTTCTATGCCGTTAATCCTTTAGCTCTTGAACTGTTGCTGGCTTTTCGACGTATACCTTTTCTTTCAAATAACTCCAAAGAAAAAAGGCCAACGGTGTGAAATCACATGATCTTGGCGGCCAATTGACATCGCCGCGACGTGAGATTATTTGGCCATCAAATTTTTCGCGCAAAAGAGCCATTGTTTCGTTAGCTGTGTAACAAGTGGCACCGTTCTGTTGAAACCACATAGCGTCCACATCAATATCTTAAAAATTAGTGGCATAAAAGGTTCGTTATCAACTCACGATAGCGAACACTATTCACAGTAACTGCCTGACCGGCCTCATTTTGGAAAAAATACGGCCCAATGATGCCGCCGGCCCATAAATCGCACCAAACAGTCACTCTTTGTGGGTGCATTGGTTTTTCGGCAATCACTCTTGGATTATCATTCACCCAAATGCGGCAAGTCTGCTTATTGACGAATCCACTGAGGTGAAAATGAGCCTCATCACTGAAGATGAAGTGCGCGATATGCATTTTGATTTGAACGCCCGTTTTCATAATAAGCCTGAATAACTTTAACGCGTTGCTCGATTGTGTATCTTTCCATGGTTCAAATTGAGTTAGTCTGGAATTGAAAAGTTGCAAATCAAATGCAGAAAAAACTTGACGCTTAGGTGTGGTTCACATTCAGCAGCGGCCCTTAAAATTTAACCACCCTTTATAAAAAATGGAGAAAAAGCGGTCAGTTTTGTACCACCATGAAAATGTTTCAAGCGCGTAGAATAGGTCCAGACTATACTGCAGATACAAAACAACTTTCCTTCCTTTCTGTCAACGCTTTTGGTGTACATACATGGGTCATTAAAAATGATTACCGGCTGACGTTCTTTTGATGGAATAAAACACTCTCGCTTTTCGCCAACATCTCTACGTCAATCTGGTCAGTAGTAGGCATTCAAAGTCTGAATTGAGTATTTAGCTTGATGGGAGCAGTTCTTCCAGTCCCTCCAAATACACAAAAAAATTCTTCCTAATCCACGATAAGCGATCGTTTGGGCCATCTCACTGCTATTTGTCTGCGATTCCTTTGAGCTGTTGTATTCATATGTAGCCTCTATTTCGTCGCCAGTTACCATCCGTTTATTAAAATATTCGTTATATTTCAGCAAAGACTTAGCAGCATCAAAGAAATGCGCGTAAGACCCATACATAGAGCTTCTCCCTGAGACCAAACTTAATGATCTCAATTGATTTTCTGGCTAATCTTAAGTTATGGAATAAGTTCTCATATGCCGGTTCGACTCCTCGGTTTCCTTCATTTTATCGATATTTTCGACAATGAATTCTTTTAACCATTGTTGTGCAGCTGCATTCGAAACTCTATCCATAAACAGCACATATTTATTAAGCCCCAACCTTTCACTTTGGAGAATGTAACGAAAGCTCAAACAACAACAAATACCATTTATGAAAAATGTAAAGTGCATTTGTGATATATAAGGTTATTGTGAGTTGTACCGTAAAAAAAATATATGCTCCAACAATAAGATAAAATAAAGAAATATTTTGAGAAGTATTTAGCCTCTACGAGTATTCCTAGGTTCTGGTAGCTGATAATCGGACTACTCTACAAAAGAACGTTTGGACGACTGCGAGAAAACATTTTCTATGCAAATCCTCAGCACTTGCGTCCTTAGCAAGCATATACATATGTAATATGTGAGCTAAAGGACTGACCAGGTGCCACAAAAGACGATCTCAATAGATTTATAAATGGCTCGAAATAATTCGACTAGACAGGTTACGGTAACAGGATCCATAAGAAGTGCATTTCTACGTGCTATTTGGATCCTGGCCAGTTAATTGGGAAAACCTGTACCTCAATGCCTCCTTCCCCATAGCCCTTTTTTCTTCTTTCTCTTATATAATATTATATAATAATAATAATTTTATATAATATCTAAACTTTACTATTTTTAGATTAGGTTTGGCATATGCGAAGGGCCACTTGGACGAATGTGTACAATTTCGTCCCCTGAGAATAAACAAGGAAAAGGTAGGAAAGGAAAGAATGGAGAATACCGAAAGGCAAACTATTTTTAAGGGAACCAAATTTTAATTCAGGGACGAAGAGATTAACGAAAAGTTGGACATCTTTTTTTCTAGAATACTTGGATTATTTTGACAATACTTCAAACAAACCCTGCTGTTTAAATAGGAATTGGCGGATACTTGTTGAATGGAAGCCGTATAGGGAAACCTCTAGTAAATAGAATTTTTGCAGAAAACACGGTATGCTTAAATCAAATTTGATTCGAAAGTTTTCTACCAAGGATTTTAGAACTTTTTCCCATGTTTCTTGACTGTCACAGAATCACACCCATCAGGAAAATTCGTAGTTGCAAAACTTTCGAATTAAATTTGGTTCAAGTAAACTGAGAAAAATTATGAAATATGACTACTTTTTTCCATCACTCCTGTAGCTCAAATAAAAGGACGTGTCTTTACCAACTCCCAAAGGCAGCTAAAGCTACGATTCACCCTTTTATGTAATTCACGGCAATTAGGGAATATGAAGCTGTCTATGCTTCACTAGACTGATATGCAATAAGTCGATTTTAGTACAATAGGTGGCGCCTTCCCAAAACAACGTCTTTATTTTCCGCGATTTTGACAAGCTTGACGTCTGATCCCTTTCCAATAAAAAAACAAAAAACCAAAGGGGAGAAATTACATTATTGTGAAAATTCGGTGAATGGCTTGGTAATATTCTGATTTGTGAGATTTAAACTAAACAAACTAATCAAAATGAAGTGTTGCGTGCTAAATTATGGAAGGCCAAATTAATATAAAGCCTCCAAGAGCAGTTTGTTTGCTTGTTTGTGCGAAAGACGCCGTGACAAGAAAGGGCCACGCTCTTCACAACAAGTAATTCCGCTTCCTTTTGTTCGTTTACTCATAGGCTCTGACGACGCAGCGAATTCGAAAGGCACAACCATGTATTCTATCATCCTTGGATGTATTGAGGAGGTCACGTCTATTTTTTTCTTCTCAGCGCCTAACAACGCTTATTTCAAAGCGATATCTTCATGTAGGGGTTTGGTGTGGAGTGTCTTGTAAAGGCGTTACATCTCTTAATTTCTGTGAAAAAGTGGTTAAGACCGGAACAAAAAGAGGATGTTTTCGAATGCTTGGTGAAGCAGTTGAGCAGTACTCTCTTCAAATGGCGAGTGCTGCATCTTCCAGCAAGATTCCGCTCCAGACCATAAGGCAAAAACGACCCAGTAGTGGTTAAAAAACAATATTTCTGGGTTCATAGCCGCAGAAGACTGGGTTAGCCTGAAAGTGAAAGTGCACATCTGAATCCATTGGACTACAGTTTGTGATCTGAATTGGAAAACATGGCATGTCGAAGACATTACAGAAGTTTGGAGAGCTTCAAACAATCTTTGGTTCGAGCAGCGACCATGGAAACGGTGCGTGCTGCAGAAGCTGAATGACCTAATCGTTGTAAGGCTTGTGTACAAGAAAATGGTAACCATTTCGAAAGATAATTACACTTTTTTCGTGATATATGATTAAATGAAACTAAATTCAGTAAAAAAGTATTATAATTTCATATCTATAACGGGCTTCACTTGTAACATAACTTATGGCAGGACTAAGTACATAGAGCTGCCAAACCGCCAATTATTCAAGAATATTCCATTTTCACTGAATGGTTTCGTGAATAATTAAACTTAGAATTTAAGAAAGTGTATATTTAAGCATAAAATTGATCGTGGCAGCCCACAGTGCCCTTGTAAAGAATTACCAAAGCTTATTTACCCTCAATCACTTAAGTGACCTCACTAACCTCTATTGTCGGCATGAAGTCGAACGAATATCAAATTGACGCGACTTAGAAATGAGTGTTTGAGTGAGTGTGTGTATGAACGTGAGGAACAACCAAACAATATTTACTCAGGCATACGATAAATTGACTCTTAAAATGTTAAATCAGCCGCCATAGAATAAATGTTTGTATAAGCGCCGCATCCAAACAAACCTTCGTATCAATATAAAATATATGTACATGTATTCGTATTTGTACATACACAGGGTAAGCAAAAGAAGTATACCTACCAATTTTGAGTAGTCCAGCAAATGGTCGGGCAGCTAGAAATCTGGGTGCGGCATAATATTAATAAAGCAGGAATTGACAGATTTTGGAATGACAAATTTGGCGTCAAGGCTGATAAATGATATGCAATGTGAAGAAAAATATTGTCGACGAATTTTATGGAAAAGAAAATATAGATATGTATATACATGTAAGTAAGTGTCTGCGAAGTCGCACCACAGAAATGCCGTTTAGATGAATGGAAGATAAATGTCAATGGCAGGCAGCTGTGGCGGTAAGTAGTCGCGTGCCAAAGCCGAGCTGTTGTAGTGGGAGAAGGGCGTGTGTTTTGTTAGCAATAGTCCCCCCCACTATAAAGATTGGCTATGGTGTGACCACGACCAATGCATACTTGTCCATACACATACATACATATGTAGATAACTGCGTATGCACACCTGTACAATGTAAACTTCAAGTGGCAAGTCGGCAACTAAGCAATTTTGAAATCCCTATGGAACATGAAAGGCAAATCCAAGAAATCAAGCGCAACGTCAGTGCAAAAGCGTATTAAATACAAGCTGTGAGGAGAAGAATATAAGTATGTAAATATTGAGATTCGAGGAAAAAATGTAATGTGGTACCAGACCAGGCTTGGTTGGTCGTTTCACATTGTGGTTGTCTACTCTCACCCCGGGGTCTACTCGTATACGTGCGCTAATACATTTTTCCTTGACTGCCGGTATAAACGGGTATATGTTTGTGTTTTTGAGTGTAGGCGCTCAACCGGAAAGCAGGTGCCACTCACGGCGACTGTAATGTTAGAGTGGCGAAAAATTGCAGGCATTCCGATAAAAAATTGTTGGCAACAGAATATGAAGAAAACAATGTTGCGCAGAAGTTGTGCACAAAAAAAATAATAATGGAAGAAAGTAGTTTGTTGAAAGTGAAGAAAATGTGGCATACTCTATCGCGGTCACATTGTGGCATACCGCACAATAATACACACACACACACATTTATCTACCGCGCATTGCCATGGTACGTTATTTATACTCATACATGTGTAGGTATGTATGTATGTGAGTGTGTTTGTCGGTAAGTGGTGCAGAAGCTTCTTGATCTCTTGCCAAGTGCAATTTCAACATTTTAAATGATAATGTGGGTGTGTGTGTGTGGGTGTTAGTCAATGACTACCTTGACGGGTGCCAAGATGTTGGATTGGAAGAAAGCACCAGCTGGGGTTAAAAAGTAAGTTGAATGATAGTTGCCTTACTGTGCGTTATATTGAAATTTGGCGCTGATGTCGGGGGCACTGAAAGCAACATAATTGTTATTGCTTTCATCATACTTACTTGTCTATGTTGGGTTCTAGAGCTGCTCGCTTATTATATTTCACACACATGTTGTTTTGCTTTGAGTAGGGTGACTAATTGCTCTTACAGAGCGAGGAGAGCTAATCTGAGTTTTGGAGTGATTTTGATTATTGTTTGAGTTGTTAGCAATTAATGGCTCTGTGTTGGAGGAGGCCTCTTTGATCTTGAGCAGAGCCACCTTATCGTTTCCAAGCACATGGCATAGCTATCATTTTTTTCGAAGCCTGTTGGGAATTGAAAGTTAGCAAGCTACGCTAAAACTTAATACTTAGAACTTAATACTATTCGTGTTTCACCTGAAATATAATAACTGTCAACATCCATACAAATTGTATTCCAAGGTGGCGCAAAAGTAACCTTGCGATGTTTTTTGGCTGTAATTTAAAAAAAAAGGAAACACTTTGATTCTTCTTAAGAATTATTTTTATTTAGTCTTTTAATTTTTTTTAGTCGAGAATATGATGTCATGTAAATGGCCGCCGCCACAGTTGATTGCAATTTGAGCTCTTTTTATGGCATTTTCCATCACTTTGGCCAAAATTTCCGGCGATAGGTCCTCACATTCTTGACGGATATTGTCTTTAAGAGCTGCACGAGTCTGAGGTTTGTTGACATAAGCCCGCGACTTCAAAAAGCCTCACAAAAAGAAGTCTGGAGCGGTCAAATCGGGCGATCTTACTGGCCAGTGCAAATCGCCAAAACGGGAGATTAGGCGCCACAGAAATGCATCCTTCAGCATATCGGTTGTGGCACGTGCAGTGTGTTCCGTTGCACCGTCCTGCTGGAACCACATGTTTTCCAATCCCAATTCATCAAGTTGCGGCAAAAAGAACTCGTTGATCATTGCTCTGTAGCGCTCACCATTCACAGTAACCGTTTGGCCCGCGACGTCTTCGAAGAAAAAAGGTCCGATGACTCCTCCAGCGAAAACAGCGTGATGAAGTGATCTCTTATCTCCGCATCTCAAACCTCCACTCGTGACTCTGATTTCGCGACTCCTTATAAGGTTATGTATGTTGATGATTACTTGAGATTCCTCATGGGCACGAATGCGATACGTCAGCAACACTTAATGGTTCAAGGGAGATAGTTGAACAGCCTAATTGAACAGCCGTAGTCCTATCACAAAGGGACTACGAGTACAACTCTGGTGTAAGTGTGGCATTGGCTTCAGCGGCTACTCCTTGATTAACTTAAATTGAACTACTAAAGAATACGCCTATTATTTTCCTTCACAATGGCGGAATATATTCTATTTTACACTTTTCTAACTTACCGTTTTTCCAACTTTTCTGTAAGTATTTTACAAGTATTTCATCTCTATGCCCTAACTACGAAACGTTAAACCTATTTGTTTTGCTAAAATCTACAAATTTTGTTGCTACTCCAAATAGTTCCAGCGCATAAATATCAAAATAGTTACCAAAGAGGCAATCGCCATGCACTGACACTTCGGTGCGGTAAGGCTGCCAAGCGCACAAATATGCAACCACTATTGTGTTAGTTGCCAACCAGCAGCATCTGCCACAAACATGCCATTACACAGGCTTTCTATGAGTCGATGCGATGCAAGCGACGCTTGATGCCTTCCTCCTTCTTTTGTGATATCTTTCGATCTGTCACAGTTTCGTGCGCGTGCATTCAATTTCACTCAAGTCAACCGCAAAGTCAATTCATCCAAAGCCTCTCGTTGTATGTACATATGTATGTATATGTGTGCTATGTTTTTCATCCTTAAAAGGCTGCGTTGCTGGCAACTGATATGTGTACTCGCTTGCAAATAACTTTTGTCCTTAGACTGGATATAAAAAACAAAGAATTTCGCATACGCTCTGATTTCTCAATGTCCGTTGGCAGTTGCGTATTTGGCTATTGGTTTGCGGTTTTATGCTATACTTACTTTGGCAGCGCGAACTTCGCCAACACTATTTACATTTCTCTCTGTCTTTTGCTTAATATTTGAAAAGACAGCCGAATCTGCTTTTGAAATTTTGCTTCATTGTAAATGCATTTTTCAAAATTTCAGAGCATATATCAATTTGATCGATTACATTCTCTTCTACATTTGGCGTTGGACTCCTTCCTTGACAGCCCATTAAAATTTGTTACATTTCCCATCGACAGTAAATATTTAGTTGGCTTGCCAAAGTGTCGCATGAGACTAATATTTTTATTCTAAAACAAATGACACCACTTTATTGAAGCGACAGATTACAGAAAAAGTGGAAATTCAAAATAAAACAAAAAACTAGAGCAAACTTTGATAAACAAAATAAATATATGTAAAGTAGGGTAAGGGCAGGATAGCAATTTTTTTTTCATTTGTGAGGCCACTAAGAACATCTGGTTGGAAGCATTCAACGGCAAAAGGAACTTCTTGTCGCCCACCTGAATAATGTGCACAATTTTTTATATTTGTGCTTATTGGATAAAGTTGTAAATATACGTAATACCAGCTTAGTTAACACTCCTTATTACACTGTACGACAAAATCAAAATCAATTTTAGAACAAATAATAAGGTTCCGACAAAGGGTTTTGGTAGAGAGGGCAATAAAATGAACGCGTATTGGCGAATGGGGAATTTACGACTGAATTTTATTTGAGGGGTGGGGGGTTAAAATTTTCACCCTTTGCACATTATTAACGTAAATTGGCACAGGAAACTAAGTGATTCTTACATATCAATATATGTATTTTAGATGCAAAAGGTCAAGTCCAAAATAAACGAGACTGAGCTAAAATTTAGACGACACGAGCTATATTCTGACAAATTCGATATTATTTATTCAAAGTAGTCCTCTCTGGTTTCGATACACTGTTTTGCACGATCTAAAAGCTTTTCGAAAGAGTGTGTCAGCTTCTGGATGGCGGAACAAGCCTTTTGGATGGCCTGTACAGACGCAAAACGTTTTCCTTTGATGGCCAAATGCAATTTTCCAAATAGGTAGAAGTCACAGAGGACCGATACGATAAGTTATTGATAGTTAAAATGCGATTTCTAGTCAAAAAATCAGTCACAAAAGTGCAACAAACGCTTCAAAATGCCAAGATAGAAAATTGCATTGATGGTATGGCCCGTTGACACGAACTACTTCTGAACAATTTCCTTGGAATCGTAAAAACAGATGAGCATCGACTTGGTTTTTGACTTCTCCAAACGCGATCTTTTGGATGGTGGTCCGTCTGGAGCCTTCCATTCGGCACTTTGACCGTTAGTTTCAGGTTCATGTAGGAAACACCACACATCACCAGTTACAATGTTGTGAAAGAAGATCTCGTCTTTTCACGCCTCTTTAATGGGGCTTTGTTTCGAATGTTGAAGTGTGAGCAATTTTTGCTCCTCAGTTAACGTGTGTAAGCCCAAATGATCCGTTATTAATCGATGTTTTGGAGATATTCAACTCTGATTCCAATAATTTCAACGATGATGTCTGTTCATTTTTGATAAATTAACGAAAAATTTCGATGGCGTTTTCAGTGACTGTTTTTGGGGGCCCGTATGTTCATTGTCATTTATGTTTTCACACCCACTCATGAACTCTGCCTTTAAAAACATGTCTTGTTTATTTTGGACTTCTCTTTGCATATATGTTGTGCTCAGCAATTATAGAAAAAAAATAACGGGAACCATTTTTTGGAACATTTTAACCCTCTAACTTCTCAATGGATGAGTCTTTTTTGTCTCTTTCGGTAGAAATGGTCAAAAATCGTCATAAAAGGGTGTATATAACAGAGTAAATTGTATCATAAAAAGATTTGTTATCGTTTCAAGTTGTCAGACGAGGGTATAATAAATAAGAAGATTATTTTGGTATAGTTATTTTTTTGTTTTCTTCAACAATACTTATTCAGAAGCTAATCCTAAACTAAAAATATAAATTAATCAGTACACAACAAATAACAAACAGATTACGAGAGCTCATTAAGAATAGCAGTCGCCCCTCGGTAGGCAATGGCGAGTTCCGAGTGTAAGTCTGTCAAAAAAAAGTTCGTAAAGAATTATCTACCGGAGGCGGCATAAAACTGTAGGTTCCTCCATTTGCGAAAGAACATCAAGATGCTATCCACAAATAGCAGGAGAAGCTCGGCCAAATATCACAATGATGTAGCGCTAAATATTTATATATAATATATACAGTAACTTACACCTTATTTGATACAGATACGCTTTTTTTGTAAAGTGTTCTATATTTCACAATATTCTGCAGACATCTTATTTATTTTCTTTTATTTCATTTCACAACATAAAATGCAAAACAGTGTCCACTCATTTCATTGCAATAAAACAAAAACAACATTCAGAAATTTCACGCGGCAGCTTAGTAGCTCAAGCTGTTTCATTTGTTGTACCAAGCCCTACAGTGGTTTGAGTTCATCAGCCCATTTTACGTATCATTCGTCTTGGCCATTTGAGGCTGCGCCGAAGAAGTTTTCTTACAATTTCATCCCACCCTTTTCACTCAGTGTACAGGTATCACTTACACAGTACAAAGTTAGCAGACTAAATGTTTTATAAAGGATTTTACTGGATCTTCCAAGTAGCTTTTATTTGAAAATCTTTGTTAATGACACATATAATATTACGAATTGGCTACTTGATAGAAAGATAGGAAAATGCTTTTAGTGCTCTAGGTAGAGGAAATGGGTGGCATGAACGTTATTTGCAGTGAGCTGTCAATCTTTCAAATAGAACGTTCGATTGAATATTTTTTTTCCATACTAGGAAATATTATTTATTTAGCAAATGTCTTGTAAAATGTACCCTTCCTGTTAGCAATGACGTATGCAATATACTTACATATATACACCATCTGTATAGAATAGAGGCACGATAACCGTAAGTGATATTTTCTTCCCTTATTACTCGTAAAACTAAACTCAGCGTGAAAATGAGCCAATTAATGTGGTCAACATATTTACGTTAGTACGCATACACGTACATACATTTATTTCAATGTTAGTGTGTGATCATTGTCAGGGTAAAAAGAAATAAAAACTATCTTACCACTCTTGCTCACCACATTCCAAAAAAAAATCCTCGGCAACTTCAATGAAGCAATAAAAAGTTTTCGTACTTTTATTTTTCCAAACAAATAAAACTTTTTTGATTATTTGTGGCGTAAATACAATAGAAAAGCACCTTGTATATCACTGCAGATACGTCTAAATAACAAATTTTTCTCTTACGAGTGAGTTTAGCCATATGTCTGTGCGAATTAATAAGTATTGTTTGTTTGACATTGAACTCCTCGTAACTTATTTATTAAACCCAGTAAGCGATATGCGTCAAGTTAGTCACATCAAGGATTATTGGATTTTTGGCTCTTAAAACTGAGCACCTGAGACGTGAAAGCAAATTAAATGTGCTTAAATGAAATGAAATTAAGTAAAAGGAAATGGTTGAAATGATTTGAAGTCAAAGGAAGTGAAATATCATGAAATGGTATGAAAAGCAGTTATATGAAAAGTAATAAAATGAAATGATATAAAATATTATGAATTAGTATGAAATGAAATTATTTGAAATGAAAGAAATGAAACGATATCAAATCATATGAAAACAGGTGATATAAAAAAAGGTTTGAAATTAAATGCTAAGTAATCAAATAAAAGAATAAAATAAAATAAAACAGTGATTGCTGCGCTTGTCACAGAGAATGTGAAGATCCCGATACCCCAATCGTCGACGACGGAATTGACGTTCCGCTACCCGACCATGACGAGGTGAGAATAGCGATAACGCGGCTAAAGAACAACAAAGCTGCGGACGCCGACGGACTCCCGGCTGAGCTATTCAAACATGGCGGCGAGGAGCTGGTAAGGTGCATGCATCGGCTCCTATGCAAAATATGGTCGGATGAAAGCATGCCTGCCGATTGGAATTTAAGTGTGCTCTGCCCAAACCATAACAAGGATGATTCTGCAATCTATGCCAATTACCGCGGGATTAGTCTTCTAAATATCGCCTATAAGGTTCTAGCGAGCTTATTGTGTGAACTGCTGAAGCCCACCATCAACCAACTGATTGGATTTTATCAGTGTGGCTTCAGACCTGGAAAGTGTACCATCGACCAAATATTTACAATACGCCAAATCTTGGAAAAGACCCACGAAAGAAGAATCGACACACACCATATTTTCGTCGACTTCAAAGCTGCATTCGACAGTACGAAAAGGAGTTACTTGTATGCCGCGATGTCTGAATTTGGTATCCCCACAAAACTAATACGGATATGCAAGATGACGTTGCTCAACACCAGTAGCGCCGTCAGAATTGGGAAGGATCTCTCCGAGCCTTTTGATACCAAACGAGGTTTCAGACAGGGTGACTCGCTGTCATGTGACTTCTTTAACCTGATATTGGAGAGGATCGTAAGAGCTGCAGAACTTAGTTGCTCAGACACAATTTTTTATAAGAGTGTACAATTGTTGGCGTATGCCGATGATATCGACATCATCGTCCTTAACAACCGCGCTGTTAGTTCTGCCTTCTCCAAACTGGATAAAGAGGCAAAGCGAATGGGTTTGGTGGTGAACGAGGACAAAACGAAGTACCTCTTGTCTTCAAACAAACAGTCGCCGCACTCGCGTATCGGCACCCACGTCACTGTAGACAGTTATAATTTCGAGGTTGTAAAAGACTGCGTTTATTTAGGAACCAGCATTAACACCGATAACAATGTCAGCCTTGAAATCCAACGTAGAATCTCTCTTGCCAACAAGTGCTACTTTGGACTAAGTAGGCAACTGAGCAGTAAAGTCCTCTCTCGACGAATAAAACTAACACTCTACAAGACTCTCATCATGCCCGTTCTAACGTATGGCGCAGAAGCGTGGACGATGACAACATCCGATGACGCGACGTTTGGAGTGTTTGAGAGAAGATTCTGCGTAAGATTTTTGGACCTTTGCACGTTGGCAACGGCGAATATCGCAGGCGATGGAACGATGAGCTGTATGAGCTTTACGACGACATAGACATAGCGGAACGAATAAAGATCAAGCGGCTACGTTGGCTGGGTCATGTGCCCAATTGGCGCCGGTTAGCACGAGAAAGAAACGACTGGCGCAATTTGTTAAACTCGGCCAAAATCGCGTAAGCAGTTATCGTACCAATTAAGAAGAAGAATAATCAAAAAAATATATGATATGAAAGGAAATTAAAAGAAAAGAAACTTAAATAATTGAAGGAAGGGATATTAAATGAAATGAAATAATTATAATATATAATATATAAAAATTAAATTAAATGAAAAGTAATGGAAAAGTTAAATAAAATTGTATTAAATAAATATAAGTCATATAAAACGAATGAATAGTCCTGAAGCTGCCTTATTAGTAAATCACTTTTGTTGACAAAATTCTTTATTTTTTACATTTGGTACGAGTCTCAAATTTTGATTTCAAAAACCTTTATATTATGTGTAAACTGTGATATGTAATTTCACCAGAATCATCCCCTACATTCACTTTTTACTAGTAAATTCGATCCCTTTTTAAGAAAAGCCTTACTTATGCTTACAAACAGGACATTTGGGGACATTGTTTATAAATTATTTGTTAGAAAATGGCAGTGAAGGTTACCGAAGATACAAAATTCGTCAATATAAGCGTTTAAGCAAGCAACTAACTCAATATTTTGTTGTAATTTCACTATTCGAATCCAGCCTTTGAAATATTGTACCTCATTGGAATATATAGAAAATGTGGTTTAAATCAATGATCTCTAAAATCCGGGAGTTATGGAAAATTAAAGTTTTCACTTGATGGTCACTTGCTTTCATTTAGCGTAATTTTGTTCACAAGTACAATTATCTAATGCTCTCTGCTCGTATAGCAGCAGGAGTCAACATAAAACTGTAAACTTACATTCACATGTTAACTAAGAGAGAGAGAAGTATTCCATGTAGATAATAATAATACTAGAACGACCACCAAAAGTTATATAGTTTTTTCTACTGCGATAGTTCGTTGGCAAAATTTAAAAATTGAAAAAAAAGTTTTAAATAAAATAAAATATATTTCCTTTTAATATTACGGGCACATGAGATTAACAACTTTATACATAAAAATTAGTTTTATTTGTTTTTTATTTAGATTTAGTTATAATTTGGATCAGCACAATTTACACACAATAGAGATTTTTTTCCAATAAATATTTACCACCTATATGTTTCTAACAACCAACAATATATTCACAGTTTTACTTTTATTACAAATATCTATTTGGCAAGCTTTTCGTATTTTAAAACTTTCAGGACTTTTCTAGATGTTATTCAAGTTTTCCTGTTCAGATGGATCTTTATGCGGAAAGTTCTTCTTCTAATTGAAACAACAATTTATTTTGCGATACATTTTCGCCAAAAGATCTTAAAAGCGGCAAGACGCCAGGCTATGATGGTATTCCACCAGAAGTATTAAAAGCTTCTCCGGAAACCACTATCCACTGTCGATGCTATCTGGCGCGACTTAAATCTTAATAAAGATTGGCAGGAAGGCGTCATAATAAAAATACCAAAGAAAGGTAATCGATGCTTGTGCTCAAACTACAGAGGTAATACGCTACTATCAATTCCATCAAAAATTTTGTCAAAAATAATGCTCTGTCGCATCAATCAAACACCAGATGCAGACATCTGCAACCAGCAAGCGGGATTTAGAGCTAATCGTGCAAGCATCGATCAAGTCAAAACTCTGCGGATTATAATTTAGGAATTAACAAGTGGCAAAATCTGCTACAATTCCGGCTTTTATTGACTTCCGTACGGCTTTCGATCCGAGCATCCGACGCAACTGCTTCTGGAAAGCACTTGCAGATTGTAAAATCCCACCAAAGCTTATTGCTTTGATTTAAGCCCATTACCAAAACTTTAACTATAGAGTGCTACACAACGGCCACTTATCAGTGCAATTCAAAAGCAACACAGGCGTCAGTCAAGGCTGCCTAATGTCGTCTATACTTTTCCTGCTAGTCCTCGACCATGTTTTGCATAAATCTCTCGATCGGAAACTCGGCGGCATCCAATGGACTTTGTCGGAGCATTCTCGAGATGAGGACATATCGCACCCTAAATACAAAAGGGTCACAACTCAAAATTTTCCACACTCGAGCTTGACTTGTTTACAGTAGCACAGAAAACAAACTATGTGACATATCACGCTGAAATTTACCATGTAAGCTTATAACAGTCCTACCAAAAAAACAAAAAATTTATTTTTGCCATATGTCATCCGCGGACCGTTTTATCGATAACGTCTCGTTCATATTTGAGCAGAAGTACATTTTGAGTTGTGACCCTTTTGTATTTAGGGTGCGATATGTTTACCTCAACGGAACACACTGATATGCAAGGAGAACTTAGTGACCTAGCAAGCGAAGCCGCACTATAAACATTCAAAAGGCAATGAAAAAAATGCCAATATATCATCAAATTTTGTTATTGAAGGAGAGAAAATTGAATTTGTCGACTCCTTTCAATACCTTGGAAGTGAGACTACGATGGATGGTGATGCAAAGAAAGACATAGAATTCAGATTAGCAAAAAGCACTGGAGCTTTCGCCAGCTTACGAAAAAATCTGGAACTCAACCAGTTTATTAGTGAAGACAAAATTGAGCTTGTACAAATTCAATGTCCTCACAGTTCTTTTATATGTTTGTGAGTTAGCGACAACCTTACAAACCAGTTAAATAGAGGACTACGTCGCATTCTCAAAATTTGGTGGCCCAACACTATAAGCAACTCGCCATTATACCAACACTGTAACATCGAGACTGACTTTATGGAAACCCCCGGGGAAATCTGTCGCTACGCACATGACTGGAATCCCCACGGCAGCCGTAAAAGGGAAGGCCTAAAACGTCATGGCGTCGCACTGTTTTGAAGGATCCGTAAAGATCCTTTTTTATCTACGTTCGTCCCGAAAAAACAGCATTTGCAGCAAGTCATGCTTTATTATTACCTTTTAAAGAAAAGTGTCGTATACTGATCAATATTTACGGTAATCTCGCTGCATCAAATACAACTTGTAAAGAGTGGTTTCGACGCTTTCAAAGTGACAGTCTCGACGTGAGTGATAAAGATGGCGAAGGGGCACTGAAAACTTCGAAGATACTCAACTATAAGAATACGATTTATTTCTTATTGCTGCAACAAAAACATTATTGATTATGATTGGGTATTTATCCAAGCTCCTCCTCCCATATCTTCCTACATATCTTTGCTGTACATATTTGACTATAACTCCAGTGATTATGGAAATCTAACTATGGAATTTTAAAGGATTATTGGGCATAGTTTCAATTATTAATAAACAAAACTAAGGAAAAACTCAGAGCGGAGTATTTTCCAAAAATAACTAAAAATTTTTAACGAAAAAAATATTAAAGAAGAAAATTGTTTCAAAGCATATAAATAATGATAATTGACTCTTATGTGTTTTATTGGGTGTTTAGTAGAATTACTGCTATTTGTGGTATGTGCCTTGGTATTTTCTACAAATGAAGGGACCTAGAGTTGTATGCCACCTCCGAACGGCAAATTGTTGTTTATGAGAAACTTTCGGCAGTTGCCGAAATTTTTTTCATTTAGAGTTTCAAGCCTGGGTCTTCCGAATAGTAGTCACGCCCAAACCCATTCGACTACTTCAATGGCCCTGAATTCAAATATAAAATCTTATCATTGCAGCATTGTCTCTTAGTGCCCTAAAAATTCGATTGTAAAAGGAGTCCTGATTTTCCTGACTGTCGCATTTGCGCTGAATACTCAAATGGCCAGCCAAGAATTAATATAAATGAATAGTCTTAGCTTAAGCAAACTTACTGTGACCCCATCTTCAATATGGCTATCCAATCACGAAATGCAAAAAATAACTTTTTCCATGTACAGGGTGACCCAAATACAATTATATTTTATAGTCATATTTTATTTTGACATTGAACAGTTTTCAAATCTGGAGTGTCTACTTTTGTGTAATGAAATTAAATCGTTACTTTATGCAAACAAATAGAAGCTTGCAAATTAATTTCTAGCTAAGAATTATGGTAATCTAGCGCTGTATTTCCCACAAATGCTTTTGAATGATAACACTTCGGCTTGAACTGTTTCACTCGAGGCTTTTTTTTCATTACGAGAATACATAAGAACATCTAGAAACTACTTAGATAGCAATACAACCGGTTTTGGCCAAATCTAAGACATTGCGCCATCTAGTTTGGTTAGCTTTTTGCTGGCGCCAGTTGGTAATACCGAGTGCTGGCAGGTTATGCCTAACTTGATTTCTCCAACGTAGATTAGGTATTCTTCTTCCTCTCAAACGCTCCCAGTGCTCTCTCGTCAGTTGTTGTCATCGTCCAAGCTTTATACACGGTCGAGGATGATTAGGCTTTAGGCGGGGATGCCTAATGAGCCTACTTCTCAATTGCCTACTGAGCCCAAAGTAATACCAGTTGACAAGAGTTACCCTTCGTTTAATCTCTAGACTGTCGTCGTTGTGGCTGTTAACACTGGTTCCTAGATAAACAAAGTCGTTCACCACTTCAAATTCGGGGTTGCCAATAGTGACGTGTTGTCTAAGACGCGAGGACTCTTTGTATGTTGACAGCAGGTACTTTGCTTTACTCTCGTTCACCGCAAGACCCACTTTTTCTGCTTCCTTCTCCAGACTGGTGTATGCTGAACATACGGCGAAGTAGTTCCGGCCGACAATATCAATAGCGTCAGCATACGCCAATACCATGACACGTTTCTAGTAGATAGAGCCAATGGGGTTCAACTCAACAGCTCGAATAATTTTGTCCAGTTGGGAATTAAAGAAATCACACGAGAGGGAATCGCTTTGCTCGAAAAATTGCTTGGTATCGAACGGCTCGGAGAGGTGCTTTCCGATCTTGACGATCAAAGACGCCCTTCTTGCCTACCCTCGCATTGAAGTCTCCAAGATTTTTATACCTACAGCGATCGTAGGCTTGTTCGAAGAGCTCGTAAAAGCTGTCTTTGGTATGGTCTTCCTTCTCGTTCGTCGGAGCGTGCATGCAAATTAGACTAAGATTGTGCAACCGAGCCTGGATTTGGTGTATGATAGACGTTCGTCCACTGGTGTGAATGCGGTGACAAAGTGGCGAGTTCTCTGTCCAAAAGCCAAATCTGAATTCGTTCTTCGCCCCATGGCAGCTGTAGTAGTTGTCATAGGTAGACTTTTTGGAGCATTCCTGCTCCGATAGTATCACCAGTTAGAATGTGGCACCCGGTCTGTAAAGAATTCTTACGTTCCAGGTGCATATTCTTAGATCGTTGAACTTTTATCGTTTGCGGGTGTCGTAATCGCTATAGGAGACCCTCATCCGAGGTTGTTTTCGATTTTTCATTGGGGGAGTTTTCCTGTGGTGGGTCCCAAACCAGTTACCCTACGCTCAACCAGTTATTCTGGGTTGCTCCGCCATCTCACATTAGCTCGCTCCGAAAGGATGCTCCATGGGATACTTGGAAGCTATCCATAGGATATTTGGGCGAAGCCCAGAAGTTGTGAACTGCTTGGAATATATGTAAAAGAATTGTCCCGGCCACTTCCAATTTAATGGCGATTAGGGTCTTTCCCCACTTACGTGGACTTCTGCACATGGAACCATCTTCCTAGGGAAGTCAACACATTGCAATATGCTTGTCCTTTAAACGCAACTAATGTTGGTAATATTCGATAATACACCAAAAATAACTGAATTTTTTGCCTTTTAGTTAATTTTTGAGCACTGCCCTTTATTTTCCGTTGACAACCAGCCACAACGCAAGCTTTACTTCTACATCAATTTCACTTTTTTTCTTCCTTTGCCACTTTTTGACTTTTACGAGTATTAGGCATGCTGACATTTGACCATTTGACTGTTTCAACTTTCACTTCACAACTTACCTAGCCACTTTGGCTACTATGAAGTCATTCACATTCAATGGAGTCCTCAACCTTTCAATTCCGTTCTATTAATTCATCAATTTTCTCATATATGAAGATTTTCGTTTTATTTGTTTTCATTTTCTTTGGCCTACTCACTTTGGCATGCTTCTATGGAATCATATGCTTTTAGTAACCAGTGAACTTTACCCCATATCTCGAAAGATTAATGGTTTGCTACGTGCAACGTTTTGCAACTTTGTGGATTAAATATGGATTTAATAAGTTCCTAACAAATGCGGCGCACACAATACATTAATATTTGTTTAATTTAAGCAAAAATAACAATAATGAAAGCAATAAATGGATATGACTCGAAATTAATACCTTTAAGCATTCAGCTTTTCCAGTGAAATCGATATAAAATGCATAATAAGCAACGTTATTTGATATTTTAAGCTTTGAAGATTTATTTACGTATTTTCAATGATTTTAATTATTTAGTGAGGCTCATAAAATATTTATTTGTGTCTGGGTGTTTATTAAAATCTCAAAATGTTACACTCTATTAAAAAGTAATTATTCACCTGACGTACAAAAAACACAGCCGCAACCCACAATGCATTCATGTATGTTTATGTGTGTATGTATACTAGGGTGTCCCTTATATGACAAAAAAATGTATTTTTCTAATTCGAAATGCATACCCCCTAAATTTTTGAGTAATGCTATAAGTCAAATATAGAATTTCATCTTTCCAGCGTAATTGCAACCAGTGCCGACCGAGCTTCAAAGTTTAGAAAAAATCGTGTTTTGGACTAATATTTCGGTCTTCTATAAAATCACTATAAATGCAATAAATTAAGTGAATAAAAGTAAAAAGTAAATGAGATGAATATTAATATTTATTTAAAAACATGAATTAATAGCAATCAGCCAGGACAACTTCTTTTCAGAACAGTTTCTTTTTACAATCCGCAATTTTGTATGTTCCTGGACACAATGTTTTTGTTCTTCTTCAACCGTGATAATTCTTAAAATAGTTTATTAATTTAACAGCCCTTTCAGCAGTATCATTCACAACTCTCATTCTTCTTCCTTCTTCTTCTTTTAGTTTCCAGAAAAACGGCATTATTATCCCAAGAAGATACACCTTCGTTTAGAAAACTGTCGTCGATCTGCAGTCATGACAGAAACTGTTTGCTCTTCTCCGATACGAAATCATCCAGTGCTGGCTCTGAAAAAACAAAAATCACTGACTAAAGAAGTGAGAAATTCAATTGGCACAATAAAAACACCGGATGGTACTTTTACAAGCCAGCGCAGTACACATGCAACGTGTATGGACAAGTTTAAATCCCAAGTCGTCACGGGCTGTCATTTATAAATCGAGCTAATATTTTTTTTAGGCAATATAGGGTTCTTACATAACTTTTGAACTTGAAATTTAAGGGGCACCCTAATATATACTCGTGTATATTTACTCCCCTTCTGCTGCTTTGGGATATGCTGCACAAATAAAAAATCACTGAACGCGTTGACGCCACTGCTCTAAATATAAGGAGACCTCTTCGCCATTCCTGCTTGCTTAACCGACCTACCGACCTAATCGCACTACATAAATCACGTTCATCACCTTTACTTTGTCTGTAACGGTATTTAGCGTAAAGAATCTTTAAAATAATTACAGTTTCCAAACTTGCTATCTAGGTGCGCAGTTCATGAGGGTCAAAAACGTGTTGGCACATCCAACAGCAAGCAAGTCGTATATTGTTGTTATTATTGTTTAACCAACTACAAGGCCTCCAAGCCGCGAAGCTTTCCAGCACACCTTACCACCCACGGCAAGAATGCAAATAGCTTCTCGCCAACATTCACAAATATTCGCCCAAAACAGTTAATATTACTAAAAGTATGTAGTTGGGTGCGCATCGAAACCACAGGGCATTCCCCTATGCATGAGCAACAGCTTCCGCTCCTTCCTCAATTATCATTACTTTTACACCCTGTCGTTACCTTTTCCCCTCTTTTTCTTAGAGCGCTTAGCCTGTTGTGTACAGCCCTCACTTACGTCATTTATTAGCTGTTAACAAAATGTTTTCTGCTTTAATTTGTATGCTACCAGGTATGTGTGTGGTTATGTACGCGTGCTCAGCGTAGCCGAAAATACACCCTCATTAAATTAAATGATGTGAATATAATGTTAGCGTTGTTGTAATTTGTGTGGGAATTCAACACCATTCCGTCGTGCTGACAACAGCAAAACAGCAGATTTTATTCTTTTTTTTTTGTTTTTTTGTGTGTTTTTTGTCGGTTGGCCAACCAAAATAATGATTTCTAATGTGTCGAGAAAGGCATTAAGAGTAACGAATTTAGTGAGCCCGCCTGGTACGAGGGTGAGATAGTGTATGAGTATAAATTTCTAGGAAGCTCTACGTTTAGATTCTCTCGGGAGTAGGAGGCTTTGAAGAATATTGCATTAATTTGCCCTATTAGATAGATCTCAAAAACGACTCGAATAAATTGTTCAGATAAATTCCCAGTGATCTACACCAAAGGCAAACAAAAAATTGAAATTAGAGTTTATTTGGTGACCTTAATGGCATATTTCATGAAAATATAAAAGTTTCCAACTAAAATTATTTATCAGCTAACGAGTTACTACGAGACATACGTACTCAAACTCATAGCCTACTGTGATGCCGCATGGGGAACTTGTCTTATATCTATTTACTGGTTTAGAAACCTTAGAAACTTCCTAATTTCTACCGTGCTGAAATCTTTCAACTCATTTAAAAATTATTTATCTAAATTGGTGAATCTATGTTTGGATGGAGCAGGGCAGTGGCTCAGAAGGTACAAAATCGGTTCTTCCTCTTCCTCATCTAGACAACTTCTGCAGAAATCATGTGTCAGCGCGCCCCTTCTCTGGGCGTATCCACCGGTTATAACAGAAATCAGTGTGCTAAGGCTATGCATTTAGCACTGAGAGTCGGCCACAATTGTCAGTCGATTCTGGAGCTAGTCTGCTTAAACCATCTTTTGTTCGCTATTCTTAAAAAATGTTCAAATAGACTTAGCTTACATGCTTTTAAGGTGTGCCTATGTAATTTTCTTTATAGTCAGTTTGGTCTGGCTAGTTCATCTGCTCCACAGTTCTCTTCGATGGACAGAAACCCAGGGCAGAAAATCACACAGCCTCTTCGTTAAGAGTTGTGCGGGATTTGATAGCTGCCTTAAAGGTTATCGACTATTTTGTGAGGAAGTTTATCGCCACTTGGCTAACACTGAAAATGTCGATATCATCTCGAGATAGCACAATGTACCAGTGCCTTAATTGCGGCCTAACCTAACCTTCGTTTATTCAATTATTACCGCCTTTGAATGACTTAAAGTGAGGTTGTTACGGTTGGAAGTTTTTTGACTGCATTAATCAAAATTTAAATTATTTTTTATTACTATTAAAATTTAGAAAATAAAATTAAGTTTTTTCAAAAAATGTCTGTGTGTGAATATGTACTCCGTTACAATGCGCGTTCATTAAAGGTGGTGACACAAACCAAAAACAACGTTTTGTTCATTAGAATATCACGACAAAAGAAAGTAGAAAAGAAAAAGAAACGACGAACTATGTTGCACAGATGCTATGCAGATGGAGCTAGAGACATACGACGATAGTGCGAGTGTAACGGCTTTTCATCATTTCATTTTATGCTGGCATCCGGATGGACATAACATGGAAGAAAAAGAAAAACAAATCAGCTGATTTGCCGATACTACCTTTAATAGATTCGCCTTGCGCTGTGTGCTAAACTTCACTAAGCAGGCAAAGCAAATATGAAAAATTAACTTTTCTGATTTTGACTCAACGAAGGAGCAACGCTTGCCAGGTATTTGCTCGTATCGAATGTTATTTAGCTAAATGAGAACTATCGATATAGATAACTACGAGTATGGTTTTACAACTGAGAATGGCAAACTGTGTTGATATTTCCGTTCACTAAGGTTTGACAAGTCATCATGAAGCGTTTAACACCGAAACAACGCTTCCAAATTGTGGAAATTTGACTTGAAGTGGACTTTGAAAAAAAATTAATAATCTGCTTCTTAGTTCTTAGAGCACTGGTAGCATCACCGTTTCATATTTCTTTCGAAATGTGGAAGGAGCTGACATTCTGACTGAGTTTATGGATGCCAAAAATTATTTAGCTAAACACCGACGACATTTGGTTCCAACAGGAAGGCACAACTTGAAATACAGCGCGCTTAACAATCGATTAATTGCAATATTCAAGCCACCACTGACGCCATACGGCCATAATTAGACTGATCGAATGAACCATGCAACTCGTAGCCGCGGCGGACATATACTGGTATAATATTCAAAAAATGAATCCCATAAAATTGTCTACCAGATTATCATAAAAAAATCATTTAAGCAAATTACTGCTTCGTATTATCATTATAAGGGGTATTCTAGTGAAGATATTAGAAAAAATAGATATTTTTTATTTTCAAAGTCTAGCTTTTTAAGAACATTCTGTCAAAAGGATTCGTCAAAATCGAGAGATATAGCCATTTAGTGACACAACTTCAAAACTGGCTCGTAAATTTACACTGAGCATAATTTTACCAGTTTTTCTCGAAACTATATTTTTCAAAACGTTCGATATGATATATCAAGTTTTACTGAACCGATTCAATTGAAATTCTGTGAGAGTCTTCTCACTACACATCTCTATCGCGCAAACTAAAATTTTAACAAAAAAAAAAGTTCAGAAATGTCCAGGAAAGTCGGAGAAAAATGTACTACTTTTCCGGACAGCCGTAATTTAGAAAAAAAAGACATTCCAACTTTTTCTTAGTTAGTACGATAGTGGCATTCATGTTATTTAATTATCTTTTTTTTCAATTCTTTGTTTCAGATCATTAGAAAGCGTGCAATCATTACAAGTTTAGCGCGCCTCTTTTCTTAGACACTGCATTTCAACAGTTTATATAACTTTCAGTTTTTCATTTTTTAACTTTTTTTATGTATTATTAAAAAACACCTCAAATTCATGCCGGTACACTAGAATACTCCCTTAAGGAGTGGTCTAAAAATTTCAAAAAATCGATTTTTGTTTTTTCAATATTTTGAAAGCATAGTATCTTAAAAATATACTGTGAAATTTTCATGCGGAAATTCCTAATATTATAGCTTCTACAGCCTATTTACTAGGTAGAGATCGGTCCGCGCGCTCCTGTACTTAAAACTTTAAACTCATTTATCTCGAAGCGACTCAAAAAAAAAGCTATTCATCCGAATCGTCTGAAATTTTTAAATGTCGTTCACAACTTCAATGGCTATCGCCCGTACTAGAATCATATTATTATTTCAATTATATATTATATTTGGTATTTTTTTTTTTTTTATTAATTATTATTATTTTTTTTATTCGGCCGCTACAAGAATTCGACATCATTTTTCCATTTCCTGGCCAAAAACCGTCAAATATATTAAAAAAAAATACAACATTTATGAAAAAAATTTAGCACACGAAGTCAATTTATTTCAAATACAAATATTTTTTTGCTGTTTTATTGATAGAAAAGTCAGCTTACAAATTTTTATGATAATCATCAAAACATTTAGTATGTAAATGAATATTGCATTTTTTGCAAGTAAAAATAGTATGTTTCTTGCAAAATTTAGACCGAAATTTGTTTTCAATGCTTCTCATGACGGCGTGTACCCTTTCATTGATCCGAGGAAGGTTCGATGGACCTTCATCTCCATGTTCGTTTTCATACTCGTCCTCGTCCTTGTCGCAATTCAATAATTCTGTTGTGACTTTGGAACGAAAATCAATTTGTGACAGTGGTTTTATCTTTTCAATTTTTGCCATCATACAATGAAGTTTCTATGCATTGACCATTGCGTTACCAAGAGCATTTGTCCACCATTTTTTTCCTCTCATACATATTCTATAATTTGCCACCGTATTATAATGGAGATCCACACCACCCATGCCATGAATATACTCTTGAATAACTTTTGGCTGCGGGATAGTGATAGTTTGTAGTGTTTCCGACAATATCTTTTAGTGCTAATAATTGGATTGACTGTGGAGTTATTAGTTATAACATTGACTACAGCACTATCATTCCACCGAACAGTCAATATTTCTTGCTGATGATCAAGTATATGGTCAAAAGCTCCTCGTATTTCTTTTTTTAAATTTCTCAAAGGAGAATCGCCCATTCTATTTTCACGTATTGTACCAGTTGCAAAAAATCGACGTTCGTTCAGAAGGCACATTAGATGGTATGAAGAGAAAAAATGATCAAAGAAAATGATGTGGCACTCAGGATCAGATACGTTGGCAAGCAAGTCTGAGACTGTTTGCGCGCCTAGACCAATAGTTTTATCGTGAGGGGTTGCTGCTCCCCCGTACAATGAACTAGAAAATAAGTACCCACTTTCAGAGCATAAGCACCATGTTTTAAACTCAAACCGGATTGGCTTTCCCTTGATAAACATTTTGCAGGAGTGGCGTCCAAAGTATGGAATCATCTGTTCGTCTATAGAGAGATTATGGCTAAAGACTCCAAACTGCATAAACTTTTTGTTGAGAGCGTCAGTAACAGGACGAACCTTCGCAAAACGGTCTGCTGCGTTTAAATTCGTGTTGTCAGCGAGATGGAAAAACTGCTTAATTTTGGAAGTAAGGCACTAGTGCTGAACTAGTAGTGATTTTCCCTGCAGGGGTAGTACCTTTCTTATACCACAAAGATACTCACTTCCATCTCTTTCAATAAGAAAAAAATATGGCTAGGTTTTGTTCTATCCTACATGACAGTTCCTGGCCAGCGGTCGATTTCTCGACCACTAAAGTTTACGTCCATGAAACAGTAAAAATTATTGCAATATCGATATGTTACTTTTTTGATTCTCTTAATTTCATCTTTTCTCTTCACAATAAATTAGTAACAATTATTTATTTTTTTGTTTTTCATTAATTTTTCATCTGCACAAAAAACACGTAAAAATAGTGATAATTTCATTCTTTTACAAAAATCTGCCCTGATCCTTTTTTTCTTAAAAAATTATGCTCTAGAAATTAACTAAATTCCAAAATTAAAACTTGTGAAAACTGATCAATAAATTTAAATTTAGTTTCTGAGACATTGGAGTCCGAAGTTGGTGGTCGAAAAATCGACCGAAGAAAACTCGATTTTTAGAGTGTCAAAATCAAAATCACGCCATTTTGTCAACTCTTTTTTTTATTCTAGTACGGCGCATAGCTACAGCCATACTGATTAATCATTTTTTTTGGTTTTTGTGTTTCAGATAAATAGAAGAGCCAAAATGGACAACACCGGCCAGGTCCAAATTTTCGGGATGGTCAACTTCAGTGGCATTTTTTAAATTATTAATATAAAAGAAATTTTTTGTTTCTCATTTTTGTACATTATGTAAAAGAAGTTAAATGAAAAGCTTAAAAAATTTAATTATCGGTTTCAATTTTTTTTTTATTGTAAAACAAACTTTCTCTCTATTTTTCGAGCTCTAGACCACCGGGACCTCAAACACTTTTGCTCACATAATTAACTTATTTTATCTTTTCCGAACATTCGAAATATAATATTTATATTGTACTATTTTTGAGTTCATTTTTTATAAAAATATAGTTTTTTTTTTTAACAAAAACCATATGAATTAAAGTTTCAAACTTTTTACAAAACTCACAGTAATTTAACCAACTTCAAAAAATTATCATCAAAATTTTCAACTTTTAAATCAGAGTCTTTAGAAAACTTCTGGGTATGCAACTTTATAGCCTATTTAATATTAATGGAATAAAGTGTGGTTCATGTGGATTAATTTATATGTAGAATAACAACAAGACCCACACCACAATAGACACGCCAATTAAATATGCAAACGTATAGAATAAAGTGTAAGTTTCATGTCGCTCAAAAGTCGCATTGGAGTTCGGTTGTTCAATCAAAGCCCGTCCAAATGCGTTCACATAATTATTTTCCACCCATATGAAATACCCATACGAAAATTCTTATAATTATGGGCCACTTGTTAATTTCTTTTAAGAAAACAAAGTAAATTTAAAACAAAGCTTAAACAGATTTAGTTAAATGTTGTGTGGAGTATGCCCACAACCAACCACGCGACCTATTCCCAAGTGACAAGTGCGCACACAAATTACCTTGTGGCAAAAGCTCTCACTATCTGTGGCAAGATAAAATGCAAACAATTTGCCACATACCACACAAATAAACCAACAACAATGCGCACTAATGTATTAGCATCCATAAAATGCCAGCATATTAACAAAGCAAATTATTATATCAACACACTGCCAAAGGACTTGGAGGGAAAACACAGCGCTCGCTTTATAGTGTGGGTACTTTGGTAGCGAGGGAAGGGCGTTGTCAGCATGAATTAACATATTCGCAGCTACTTGCGCGGACGTTGAAATATGCGAGAGATTTAAATGCGTACATACATATGTATGAATGTTGTTTAAATAAAGTGAATGTACGCTTTTGCACACAAGCAAAGTACACATACCTTTAATGTAATATTACAAACACCTACACAGAGCATATAAAATAAATCTTAAGTGAGCTTTAGTTAAATGGCATGTAAATTCTATTTGGTCAGCTGGCAAGGACTCTGCAAAAAGCAACAACTATGCACATCGAATTGCTGGCGTTGAAAGCTGAAACGATACTCGTGCAAATACACACATACACATTTATGCATTTAAATGTATATTTGCTTTAAAATGGGGTGCCCAAATAGTATGACATTTGTTTTTGGTGTCCAAAAGGGGAGAGAAGGAGATGTACAGGGCATTCGCGGTAAATCCGGAGCATTAAGCGGAAAAATAAGACTAATGCATGCTACTCAAATATAAATATATTTGCACGCATCTTAGTATAATATAATGAGGGCATGAACACGTCACAGTTGAAAGTTATCCAATACGCCCCTCGAAATTATTAGAAAGGTGCAAAAGAGTAGCTCAAAATTCTCGTTGATTTTTGAAAATTTTTCCCCCTAAAGTTGTTGCGCACTTTCTCCATATAACAAATGAACGAGTTTTGGTTTTTTGTATGGAAAAAATGCGAAACATTGTCAGTGAAAAAATTGTCAAAAATTAACGAAAATTTTGAGCGACTTCTAACTCGCACTTTCTTGTATTAAAATTCATATTTTTGGTACCACAAAAGGGTAGTGATGTGCAACTTGACAACTGATCCTACGAAATGATGCTTCTCACCTCTCACAATTAATCTCCTTACTTTTCCTTCACGTTGGTGGTGTTGTTGTTAACCTTTACTCGAGACTGTGTAAGCCATCATCGTATGGAAAATTCCAGTGAAAAGTAAGGGAATAAATAGAGTAAAAGAACAAAGCAAGGTAAACACCATCCGGAGACGGACTAGAGACTCGAGGCCGACAACCTCCGACCTGAAACTAATTGTCGCGCAACCGCAACAACAGACTCGGATTGATAATCGAACCCAACGATGCAAACCAACGCAAAAGTTAAAGGTCATGCGAAAGCAGTCCACCAGGTCCACCCAGGACTACCATGATAAGAAAAAAAGAAAATAAAAAGCGTATCCAAAATAAAAACAAAAATCTGATTAAAATTTTTCAAATTTTGACGAGATTTTTTCGAATCAGCTGCATATATTTTTGAAAAAAAAAAAAAAAAATGGCGGGGCCTTAAGTTTTAAGCCGACTCCGAACGGCAGACATTTTTAATGAGGAACTTTTTCATGGCAGAAATGCACTCGGAGGTTTGCCATTGCCTGCCGAGGGACGACCGCTATTAGAAAAAACTTTTTCTACATTTTTGTATTTCACGGTGTCCTTGTGCACTAAATATCAATTAGAAAACGATAAATTAGAAATATGTCCCTTTATCTGCATAGGCCTCCTTAGCACTTTCCGGACCTACCTCGACGTACCTCTTTTAAAAGCAGCTGGTGAAATGCCAACTATACCACAAATATCTCTAGTTTTATGAAAAAGGCAGAATATAGGATCATATTGAATTTTCCTTATAGAAGTTAACTATACTTTATTTTGAATGATATAAGAACAATAAAAGATAATTTTAAAATATGCATGCAACATAAACTCTTACAAAATAATATATGCAAACACCTTCAGGGATTTTTTAAAACGCACTTGTCATTAGCAAAAACTTACGGAAATGCCATTTGTGCGTCAATTTAATACAGCACAGAAAAATGTGGATGAAATTTGAAACAATTGACATTTGCAATTATTATTATTATCCCACGCGCGAGGCGAGATCCATTTTCACCAAGTACGGCGGCAGCTTCGGGCTGCAAGTCTGGCAATTTTGTGTTTAGTGTTTAGTGTTTTATTTTAGATAGAATTAAAAAATATACTTTTGTATTTCTCGGATATCTCACTTCTCTTTTTAATTATTACTTATTATGTTTATTTGTACCACTAAGGAACAACTGGACATGCAAGTTAGACACTTGGAGAGGTCCGATCAGACTGTCTTTAAAGCAGCCTGTCCAGTATCCTTTAGCAAGAAAGACTTTCCTCCCTGGTGGAGCAAGACGCTGACCGATTTACGGGAGAAGGTTAAGGGGGTCTTCAATAAATGCAATCAAATATGAAATTTTCAAGCTTACCGAGTAATTTTGAAAGAGTATAAGAAAGCCATTAGAGATGCGAAGCGCAACTCTTGGAATCCATTGAATCCGTGAAAGACTAGTCCAGACTCAGCCAGACTCAGCAAGATTCTCTGCAAGGACCATTCATATAAAACTCTTGTCAAAAGAGAGAATGGGGAGAGGGCTGCATATGCCGGCGAATCTTTAAAAATCCTTGTTGATGCCCATTTCTCGGAAAATTATATTGCTTCAGTCTGATGTGAAGGCGCGATCCAGCAGGAGGGGTTAGCTGCAATTTCCTTGGCATCTGCCCTGTCCATCAACAGAATAAACTGCGCAATCGATGACTTTCCCCATTTTCAAATCTCCAGGTATCGATGGTATCATGCCAGTGATGCTTCAGAAGACTAAAACCTTGGTGGTTCCCGCACTTCATAAGATCTTTTTGGTGTGTATCTCGTTAAACCACGTTCCTGGTGGCTGGAAGAAAACCAAGGTGGTCTTCACTCCTAAAGCAGGAAGAAGGGGCAACGTCTTGGCCGAGAACTTTAGACCCATAAGGCTTATCTCCTTGATTCTGAAGGTGGTCGAGAGAGTGATCGACTATCACATTCGAGAGCACTTTGAAACCAGATTATCTCCAACTTAACACGCTTACCTGAAACGGAAATCTACCGAGAGAGCCTTATATGACTTAGTAAGGACTGTAGAGAAATCTCTGAAGGGAAAACAATTCACTTTGGCGGCCTTTATAGATTTAGACGGCGCACTTAATAATGTTACGGCTAAGTAAATTGCCACTGCACAAAATAGGCTAGGGGTAGAAAGACCTATCTAGCTCTAGATCACTTCCTTACTTGGTTGTAGGGAAATAAAAGCTGTGCCAGGAGTAGCTAGAATCACTAGATTCCGGCATACGAGTACACCGCAGGGCGGCTTTCTCTTGCCTCTCCTTTGGCTAGTAGCTATTGACGAAGCTTTAACTCGTTTAAACAGTGATGTGGTAAAGGTGGTAGCATATGCCGATGACTTGATCCTAATGGTCTCAGAACCCTTCCCATCAGTAATGCCTGAAATTTTGGAAAGTGCATTGGCTACACTTAGTAGATGAGCTGCCAGTTGCGGTCTCAGAATCAACTCTGACAAAACCGAGTTGATGTTATTTAGGCTTAAGAGGCTCATTTATCGAATAATTGGTTTTGTCAGTTGAACCAAGAAATGATTATTTCTAAAAGCATGAAAAAGCGAGATAAGTGCTTGAAAGAGATGGGTCAACACATTGCAGTTAAAGTTGTCATTGATAAAATTAAACAAGAATTAGTGAGAAGCAGATTATTTTATCAGACAATGACCAGGCCTAACAATTTCCATCAACTTATATAATGGGAAGGACCATTTGGCCAATCAATCGTATTCGAAGCGATTTGACAAAACTTTTATATATTTTTAAATTTTTTAGAATGATTTCCATAGTATGGATTCCAAACTAACAAGAAATATTCGGGGCGTTTTCTCACAAAGGCAACATAAAGCAACTTCAATGCCTGAGGATCTTTGAGGTTAGTTACTAGTGTTTCTTCTATTGTAACCGATCTTTCCGAATACTTTGGAGACAATGAAATCAACTATAGGGTGTTTTTTTTAGAGGTTAGGTTTTCAAGTTGGCACTACTTTTTTCGTAGATGGTCTTTTTGACAGCTGTCACTTGATTTATGCTCAGTTTGGTTTGCTATTTCATAATGAATAGACTTACACCTGAACAACGTTTGCAAATCGTGCAAATTTATTACGAAAATAATGGTTCGGTTCGCGCGACGCATCGAAGAAAATTTTGTTCAGCGATGAAGCTCTCTTTTGGTTGAATGGGTATCATTTTTAAAACATAATGGCAAACCCTTATCTTTATAATAAAGCTAAATTCTTGGCCATAACATTAAATTATATACGTTTTATTTCATCTTGAAAACCTAACCTCTAAAAAAACACACCTTATGATAAATTTACATCAAAAATAAAACCCAGGTCTTTTATTTCATAACGGCAACTTAGACGCAATGATTTAATTTGTGCTTAAATAAATAAAAGTGTGGCTTCCTGGTAAATGCTATCATCACACATTTTTTTATATTGCGATATAAATGGTTTATTGTACACCATTGCTCAAACGCACATACATACCTATATCTGGTGCAAATTATTGCTGTCAGCGGGTTTGCGTACTTCAAGCAGAAGTGTCACATCATCCGCAAACATTAGACAGTTGGCAAACTTCGGCCGTAGCCGAATGGGTTGGTGCGTGATTACCATTCGGAATTCACAGAGAGGTCGTTGGTTCGAATCTCGGTGAAAGCAAAATTAATAAAAACATTTTTCTAATAGCGGTCGCCCCTCGGTAGGCAATGGCAAACCTTCGAGTGTATTTCTGCCATGAAAAATCTCCTTATAAAAACCATTCGCCATTCAGAGTTGGCTTGAAACTGTAGGTCCCTCCATTTGTGGAACAACGTGAAGACGCACACCACAAATAGGAGGAGGAGCTCAGCCAAACACCTAACAGAAGTGTACGCGTCAATTATTTATTTTTTTAAACTTTAAATGATTCCGTAAGTAATTTATAAAAATAATGAATAACAATGAGCCACTGTGAGTTCCTTGCGGAATACCTAAATAAGGCTCAGCTAAAGTTTTAGAGACAATTATGATATATACGAGTATATCGACTGTTCAACATTTGTTACGTTTTAACCCGAATATTCAGATTCCAAGCGTTCTTGTTGTAACTTGAGCTGGCAATGAACCCTGCGGTATGTTCCTGTATGAGGGAAAATATGCATGAACTTCTGTCTGCAATTGTATAACTTCATCAAAATTGCATTCGAAAATATTGCTACCATAAAATTTCGTGGCAAAAAATATACGAACACAAATACCGTGCAACGCATACATACATATATGAGAATAAATTTGTGTGCATTAGGGCGGATCAATTTTTTTCGATATCCTTCCAAAGGAATCAGATCCCACACAAAATTTTAAGAAAAACGTCAAGTAGAGTCAATTTCAAACTACCCAAATTTTTAAAGATGCTATTTTTAATTAATGTTTTTAAGTTACTGAAGATTATATTGCCCAAAGTATAATGAATATAATTGTTTTTAATTTTTTCATGCAAACCTTTACTTTTTGATTTTTCGGTAGGAAGAATTTATTTTTGATATTTAAAGGGTTTTTCAATAAGGGCGGCTAGATGTTGAAATGGAATAAAATGGCGTTTGCTGTGTGGCACGTAGCGCCGTCCTGCTGGAACCACATGTCGTCTAGGTCCATGTGGTTCAATATGGGCCATAAGAAATTGGAAGGGTCACCACGTCTACCGAAAAATAGGCGCAATGCGCGCAACGTTTGCGTTAATGAACACTCATTTTGATAATAAAGTTTTATCATTTGAACGTGCTGTTCAATCGTGTAACTTGCCATGTTGATTTCGCATAAATAACTGAATAATAAACAAAAGATTTGACAGATGTCACCAAAACAAAATGGCTGCCACAGTGCGCCAAAATCGACCCTTTATTTTTTATTTAAAGAATCTCAAGATGGCGCAACAAAGCAAATTATATTTATTTTTTTAATATTATATTATGAAAATGAGACTATTTTAAACTAAAACTTGCAGAAAATCCAAAAACAAACAAAATATTTTTACTACTAATCATTAATAAATTTTTAAAATTAGAAACTTATTTGCAATTATTTTGGTTTTAAAATCTTTTTACATTCAACACGAGATGTATTTTCTCTTCATAGCTTAAATCCTCACTCTATTCTCATATAAGTTTACGCTAGCTTCCTTGAATATTTGAGGGACTCAAAACTAATTTAACTCTGCTCAAATGAACTGTTTTTCTTATAACTGTATGTAGAATCCGAATCTGCTATTTTCCTATCAAATTGATCCGCCCTAGTGTACTTATATATAGAAACGAATATTTTAAAATTGAATCTCTATCCGTCAACGGCTTCATTGCAGCAACGCTTTACACTTCAGCTACCCACTGACTGAATGGCCGATATTGGTGCTTGGCTAACCAGCCCATCGCAGCCCGTCAACCACATGTAAAATCGATTAAACTCATTTGTGGCCTTTCGGTTAATAATGTTTCGGTGGCGGCACCTGTTGGCTGTGGCGGGAATAATTTAATGTTGACCAGCCAGTTACGATGTTGTGTGACACAGCGTTGAATTCTCCCCATGGTGGGTGGGGGAAGTTGACTCTAATGCAATTTTTCACAATTCACTTGTAGTAGTTCGAAATGGAAGAGTGAATGAATTAATGCCCTGTGGTGAACCGACTATGTACGTTGGTTGAGTTCAAATGCAACCTCGAGCAGTATGGTATCAATAGCTATGAATAGCTATCAAGTAGACGGTGTATGTCATAATATAAAATACATTTTTAATTTCTGTTAAATATGATTTTCCTCAAATAAAATTGTGTATCTATTTCCAATGTACCGGTATTGGAAAAATAGATGCACACCTATAAAAATAAAGGTCACGAAACAAACAAAACCATACATTGTTTTTTTTTTTTTTTGCTATTAACGAGTCTTAGAAATTTTTCAGAAACGTTGTCCAGTTGTCACTACTCACAATGTCGACTCTAACGTCGATGATACGTCCCGCAGCGGAAGGCCTTTTGAAGGAGAACGGTAGCCAAACCAGTCGTGAATTGGTGGAAAAAATGGACTGCGATCATAAAACGATTCTCAATCATCTTGATTCAATGGGACTTACCGAAAAATTGTGAGCCTGGTTGCCTCACGAGCTCAACGAAAAACAGACAGAAAGTCACCTTGAAATTGCTTCTAAGCATCTCGCCCGTCATCGAGCAACACGAGGTCATAAACAGCGCTTTTTGTACCGAATCGTCACGGGAAAGGGGAAATGGTGCCTATACATTAATATGTAACAGAGATTACTCCTTTCTGTAGCTCTCGGGGATACGCCAAAGCCGAGAGTCAAGCCGGTTCTTCAGCCAAAGAAGATCTTGATATGTGTTTGGTGTGACAGGGAGGTATAGTGCACTGGGAAATGCTTGAAAAGAATGCCACAGCCAACAAGGAGCTCTAGATTACCCACCTACACCGCGTAAATGAAGATATTCGACTGAAAAGACTTGGCCGATATGGCCAAACCATACTCCTTCACGACAACGCCAGGTCCCATGTTGCACAAGTCGTCAAATCCCCACTCCAAAAGCTCGAATGGGAGGTCCTGTAACATCTGCCGTATTCTTCGGACCTTGCACAGACCGATTGACCATTTTTTCCGCTCCCTGTCAAACCATATGAAGGGCGTTACCTTCAATAACAAAAAGGTTCTTAAAAACTGGCTCAAGAACTTCTTTCACTCCAGACCACGCGGTTTTTGGCGGAACGGCATCAACAAATTGGTCGAGATGTGGGAAGAGATTGTAAACCTCAACGGCGAATATTTAATTGATAAACTTATTGATATAATTATTGTTTTTGGTTTAAATAAAACTCTTCATTAGAAACGCTACGAATTTATTCCCCAACCAAATGGGAACTTGAAAATAATTCGAGTCAGTCATAGCATTGACTAGCCTTGTGGTCCGTTGATTTCGTGCTGCATCTTGCGATATTACTAGGTATACCAGTGGTTGATCCAAGCTCAAGTCAAAACCTCCAGTAACAGACAAATGGGCTCTCTGAAAGTTTTTGTAGACGAACAAACCCAATTAAGTCCGGAATTTTCTCGTATCTGATGAACAGTAAGACGGTTTACCAGTCAATATTGAATTACAACCTGAATGCTGCAAAAAAATTAATAAATAATTGACGCGTACCCTTCTGTTAGGCATTTAGCCGAGCTTCTCCTTCTATTTGGGGAGAATGTTGTTCCACAAATGGAGGGACCTACAGTTTCAAGTCGGCTCCGAACGGCAGATGGATTTTTATGAGAAGCTTTTTATGGCAGAAATACGCTCAGAGGTTTGCCTGTCGAGGGGCGACCACTTTTTCTATCACGCTATATAGCTTTATAAAATTCTCGTATTTTTGTCCTGATGAACCTTGAACCCCATGCTGTGTGCTTCGCGTTAAAGTCGCCATATGATCCAAAGTTTCAAGCTTTGTACAACATTTCCAAGTTTTCTTAAAGTTTAACACATTAACATTTTAACCATATTTTTTCTGAGTAAGCAATTTTATAGTCCATTAAATTTTAATACAACAAAGTGAAAGCTTCAAAATTTTTTTTTTCTGGCGGTCTTATGCATTTTCTCCACGAATGTTCAACATTTTGTATATGGACGAAAACATCTAGCACCATCAGCAAAAGAATATTTAAAATAATTGAGAAACAAACAGATTTTCATTTAGTTCCAGTTAATAGAAGTTTATATTAAAATTTATTTTTTCTGAATACCAGTTAATATTTTGTCCATAGATATATTTTTTCTTAAAGGATTTTCGTAAAGGATTTTTTTGTTTTCATTTTTCAAGCTAAGTTCAATTTAGCTGTGCTTCGAATTGGGTACTCGCCAGATATACTGCATATAAATGTGTGCATACATCCTTACTTCATTGTGCCACAAAAGGCAGGCTCATAGCTTCTGTTTAAACCACACACCTGAATATTTATGCATACATACGACGGCGTTTTTGCCAAAACTTTTATTTGGCACCAGGTGAAAATGTGCAATTTTTGCACATCTAGGAAATCCAATGAATGTCAATTATGTCAATGGCTCAAGGGATTCATTTCATCGCACACGGTATTTATAGTAAAACTGAAATACATACGTCTATTATGTATGTTTCTGCGTATGTATGTGTTTATTTACAAATCCTTTGCAGCAAAGGCCTGAGCAGGTGAACAGTTTGGTAGTGAATCCATTTGCCACAATTTAAAATATAGTGAAAAACAAAGAAAAAAAATGTAAGTAAAGACCACCAGAGATGAGTGAAATATGCGTGGCTACCATCATTCGGTTCCGATGGTCACTGTGGACATAAAACATTGAATGGTAGAAAAAATATTTTCACCATTTCTGCCATAACAAAGCCTATCATAAAATCATATATTGGTAAAAACGATACAAAACAGGCTTTCACGTCTTTTTATTTTCTTTTGCTTTTCTGATTAACCTACGGTAGGATAGCGAACTACCCTTTAAGGCCGCCGTCAAAGACTTCTTCCGTTTTCCATCTGGGACGAGCTGTGTCATAAAACCTGCTTCACTCTAAAGCGCAGTTTCTATAATACTCATGCTGATAGATTGTCTAAAAAGGCTGCGACCGCGCTAGTAATGGGACCAGAGCCAGTCCATTCCTTGGGACAACATACCATCAAAGAAGAGCTTAAAAGGAAAGAACTAAGAGATATAAGCTGGCACCAAACAATGGGGCTACGTCAGGTGAAATACTTGTTGGGAGGGTTCAAACAGAAGAGATTCATGCATCTCATAAACATCCCTAAGGACAATGCTCCCTGGCATTCTCACTGGTCACGGCGCATTACGTAGCTATCTGCATAGGCTACGGACGTGATCCACCGACACCTGTTGTTTTTGAGATCAATCCCCCCAATCTAGAACATTCCGATAACGTAGAACCGACTGTCGTGGGAATGTGATGCCATACCAAGAAGAACAAAAAGTATCTCGGTCTCGTACGACCAGAAGAAAGGCGCATACGCTGGGTTTGGATGAGGTATTTCGATGAGTGCACAAAAGAGTCGAAGTGAAAACCTCCAATTTTTATATTCTATTTTAAGCAGCTGCATTAACAAAAATATAGCAAATAGGAAACTGGAAGGTTTCAGCTTTACGCTGCTAAGAAGCATAAACTTAAGTATTTCCGTGGAAGTGAAATACCTTTGAGCAACTCTGGATATGAAGCTGATATGAAAAACTCACGTTTAGCTGAAGATAAATCCAGCTCTGAAATTTTTCGGACAGTTTAGGAGATCTTTTGGTAAGAGCGGCTATGGTATTCTGGATATACATAGCTTTAGTGAAGTCTTCCGCTAATGGAGGTGAATCATGATCAAGTCTCAGGTTTCTATGTTAAATGGGCTACAGGGAATGTGTGTCTAGCCATGAGCACAACGTCAGGAACGGCTCTTAATGATTTGTTGGATTTGCTATACCTGAACATAACGCTTCAAAACGGGCCATGAGAACTATGGATTTTGGTACGACGATCGGAGTCACGAACAAAGGGAGGTGTTTAAAAGGTAATCAGAGCAGTAGACTCTGTTTTTGACACCTAATGACAAACTGATAACTAGACTCTATTTTGAAAGTTTTATTATAAGGGAGTAATAGAGAGATCCAGACACTCTCTTGGGGAGCTCGGTAAGAACTTTCTACACCAACGGCTTTAAGACTAAAAGTGGTACTGAAGCGGGATGGCAATTGGACAATAACTTCCGATGCTTTACTGCTTTAGTAATGATAAAAACTGTTTTTGAATCAAAAGTCTTTGCAATGCCTAAAATAGCAGACTGGGCGCGAAATTAAAACTAGTGTCTATAGTGATGGAAATGGCTCGCACGTCTTCAAAAATTGTGCAGGAATGTAAGTTGAGGCGAAACTCTGCTGCAAGGTGGAATGAGATTAAACTTATGTGGTTGCCGGTACACTGCGAGGTTCAAGGCAATGAACTGGCAGATAAATTGGCGAACTGCGGTTACTTGGAGGGTATAATTGGGTGGAAACTAATTTTAGAATCAAGTCAAGTGATAACAGTAATACATTTCGGCTCTCAGTAATTAATTTCAGAGAACAAAGTTTGCTGCAGTACTTACAACTGCAAAACAACCAAGCATTCCTTAAAAAGACCTGCAAAGACGATAGCAAAATTCCTTCTCAGACAGAGGAAAAAAAGCTACCATGTCTTGATAGAACTAAATACGGTGTCTAATTACGAAATTGACACTGTCGAACTCATCAAAGAATACCAAATCGTAAATGTAGCCTCCGGCATCCTATGAATATGAAATGTGGAATATCTGAACCCGACCCACTTGTTTTCAACAGACCACTCCTCGCCGTGGAAAAATTTTATATAAGTATTTATTTTCCCACTTTAAGCACATCACTTCACGGCCAGGAAAGGTAAGAGGAAATCTTAACAAATTTATGATTCTGCATCCTGAGTCATTGACTTATCATTGCCCCGCCTGGCAAGCCATAATCACCCTCTTTTCAGACCACTTGCACATAATTGAAAGGATGGGCTGAACTTACGTTTAAATCAGGAAATCAGGCAGCTCTGTGATTTCGTCGCCGCCAAATGTTACTCGACTAGTGAAGCATTAAGAGCGATCAAGAAACTTACTTCCAAAAAATTGCATCGCCAATAAAAAGAAATATGGAAAATTTTATACTGTATACAGTATACAGCCTTCATTTCAAATTTCAAGTGTGCAAAAAGTAGCCCTTTAACTAGATATTGTTCCAAGTTCAATAGAGGAGCACTAGTAGATTGTAGCAATACACATTTAAGCTGCACCTGTCAATGTCACTGCCAGAGTTATTGTCGTCAGCTATTGTTTTCACTGTATCGCAAATAAATAAGCAAAATTTCTATTTTTATCTAATACATCTGCATAGCTACGTGTATTTGTATATACTCATACATGTACGAGATGTACGAATGTATCATATTCAACCAGAATCAAATGAGACATGTGGATGATTTAAATCACCCTGCGGGGAATACTTGAATTAGTGAAATACATTTCTAGGCCGCCTTCACATCCCATGAGAGTTAACGCTACCTTCGAATTTCCAAAGCAAAAATGAATAATTTAATAATTTAAAACTTTATCCAATTTGCCTTTGGTTCGTAACTATCGATAAAGAATTGCCGAAGGACTTAGATCTTACCCATTGAATTTATCAATAGCTCGGAATTGTGGAAAAAGGGCTGCAGAGGAAGACTTTTCGCACCAGTATTGGTTCAAAATTAACTAGAAGTGAACTAGTTCGGTACTAGGATCTCTCTGCAAAGTATGCTGCTAATCAAGGTAATTAAATTTCGGAAGATCTCGCACCAAACGTTATTTCCAAGATGGATTAGTTTGCATTACTTTGGCTCTTGCACAGACTAAGGCTATATGTACAGTCTGTCGAATAGAAGCATGACCGGCATAACTTATAAACCATTCGATGGAATGGAATACTAATATTTATTATATAAAATATCTTTCGTATTTCTAATCAAACTTCAACTCATTTTTTTTATATTTATAATGAACTTTATTGAAGCAAATATGTACCATTTCCGTCGACCACCTTTTGCCATTTTACT
>JAYXIM010049605.1:0-10915 GCA_037575425.1 Anastrepha fraterculus
TCTTGGTCCAGTGGTTGGATTAGGGATGTGGTATTCGGTGGCAGGAACAAAACTTGTACATTTTCGTGTTCCAACTGAGGATGCCCGGGTGAATTGTCTACCAACAGAAGAACTTTAAATTCTAAGCCTTTTTCATTCATATATTTTCTAGTTTCTGGTACAAAATATTTAATGAACCATTCTGTGAAAACTGTAGTTGCTTTATATTGGCCATCCAATTAACCGGCAACGTGCCAAAATCGACACCTTTCATTCCTCGAGGCTTAAGTGCACGATTGATAAGCAGGGGCTTTAACATTACTTCTCTTCTTCTTAATTGGCGCGATAACCGCTTACGCGATTTTGGCCGAGTTTAACAAAGCGCGCCAGTCGTTTCTTTCTCGTGCTAACCGGCGCCAGTTGGACACACCAAGTGAAGCCAAGTCCTTCTCCACCTGATCTTTCCAACGCAGAGGAGGCCGCCCTTTTCCTCTGCTACCACCAGCTGGTACCGCATCGAATACTTTCAAAGCCGGAGCGTTTGTATCCATTCGGACGACATGACCCAGCCAACGTAGCCGCTGGATCTTTATTCGCTGCGCTATGTCTATGTCGTCGTAAAGCTCATCGTTCCATCGTCTGCGATATTCGCCATTGCCAACGTGCAAAGGTCCAAAAATCTTACGCAGAATCTTTCTCTCGAACACTCCAAGCGTCGCTTCATCGGATGTTGTCATCGTCAAAGCTTCTGCGCCATACGTTAGGACGGGCATGGTGAGAGTCTTGTAGAGTGTTAGTTTTGTTCGTCGAGAGAGGACTTTACTGCTCAATTGCCTACTTAGTCCAAAGTAGCACTTGTTGGCAAGAGAGATTCTACGTTGGATTTCAAGGCTGACATTGTTATCGGTGTTAATGCTGGTTCCGAAATAGACGAAGTCTTTTACAACCTCAAATTATAACTGTCTACAGTGACGTGGGTGCCGATACGCGAGTGCGCCGACTGTTTGTTTGAAGACAGGAGGTACTTCGTTTTGTCCTCGTTCACCACCAGACCCATTCGCTTTGCCTCTTTATCCAGTTTGGAGAAGGCAGAACTAACAGCGCGGTTGTTAAGGCCGATGATGTCAATATCATCGGCATACGCGAGCAATTGTACGCTCTTATAAAAAATTGTGCCTGAGCGATTAAGTTCTGCGGCTCGTACGATGCTCTCCAACATCAGGTTAAAGAAATCACACGACAGCGAGTCACCCTGTCTGAAACCTCGTTTGGTATCAAACGGCTCGGAGAGGTCCTTCCCAATTCTGACGGCGCTGCTGGTGTTGAGCAACGTCATCTTGCATAGCCGTATTAGTTTTGCGGGGATACCAAATTCAGACATCGCGGCATGCAGCTTTGAAGTCGACGAAAAGATGGTGTGTGTCGATTCTCCTTTCATGAGTATTTTCCAAGATTTGGCGTATTGAGAATATTTGGTCGATGGTAGACTTTCAAGGTCTGAAGCCACACTGATAAGGTCCAATCAGTTGGTTGACGGTGGTCTTCAGCCTTTCACACAATACGCTCGCTAAAACCTTATAGGCGATATTTAGAAGACTAATCCCGCGGTAATTGGCACAAATTGCAGGATCGCCCTTCTTATGGATTAGGCAGAGCACACTTAAATTCCAATCGGCAGGCATGCTTTCATCCGACCATATTTTGCATAGAAGCTGATGCATGCACCTTACCAGCTCCTCGCCGCCATGTTTGAATAGCTCGCCTGGCAGTCCGTCGGCGCCCGCGGCTTTGTTGTTCTTTAGCCGCGTTATCGCTATTCTCACCTCGCCATGATCGGGTAGCGGAACGACAATTCCGTTGTCAACGATTGGGGTATCGGGATCTTCACTTTCTCGGTGACATGCGCAGCTGGTTCGAGAAGTGTTCCCTCCATAATTTAAGATTGCTCTGTACGTCAGTCACCAGTTCGCCGTCTTTGTTCTTACAGGAAAACGCCCCGGTCTTAAAACCTTCTGTTAGCCACCGAACTTTCTGGTAGAATTTTCGGGCGTTGTTCCTGTTGGCCAGCATCTCAAGCTCTTCGCACTCACGTATTTCGGCCTCTCGTTTCTTCTTTCGGATAATACGTCTCTCTTCCTTTTTCAGCTCTCTGTAGCGGTCCCACATGGCTCGCGTTGCGCCCGATCGCAGCGTGGCTCTATAGGCGGCATCCTTTCTTTCTGCGGCAGCATGACATTCCTCGTCGTACCAATTGTTCTTTCGGGCTCGCCGGAATCCGATTTCTTCTTCGGCGGCGGTACGTAGAGAACGAGAAATATTGCTCCATTGTTCGTGGATGCCGGTTTGTTGGGCAGTACTCTCTGAGAGCAGGAGTGAGAGTCGAGTGGCGAATCTTCTGGCTGTCTGTTGTGATTGCAGCTTTTCGATGTCGAACATTCTTTGCGTAGGTAAATGCACGTTTTTTGCTGCACAGAGGCGTGTGCGCAGTTTGGCTGCAACAAGGTAGGGATCCGAGTCGATGTTGGGTCCTCGGATCGTACGTACATCTAATACACTAGAAGCGTGTCTTCCATCTATCACAACATGATCGATCTGGTTTCGTGTTTTTCGATCAGGAGACAGCCAAGTGGCTTGGTGAATCTTCTTATGCTGGAATCTGGTGCTGCAGACTACCATGTTTCGGGCCCCGGCGAAGTCGATCAGCCTCTGTCCGTTACCGGATGTTTCGTTGTGCAGGCTGAATTTTCCGACTGTGGGACCAAAAATTCCCTCTTTGCCCACCCTGGCGTTAAAGTCGCCAAGCACGATTTTTATGTCGTGGCGGGGGCAGCGCTCATAGGAGCGTTCCAGGCGCTCATAGAAAGAATCTTTGGTCGCATCGTCCTTCTCTTCCGTCGGGGCGTGGGCGCAAATTAGCGAGATGTTAAAAAATCGCGCTTTGATGCGGATTATTGCGAGACGCTCGTCCACCGGAGTGAACGACAGTCCTTGGCGACGAAGTCTCTCTCCCACAACAAACCCGACACCGAATTTGCGCTCCTTTACATGGCAGCTGTAGTAGACGTCGCAAGGTCCTATGGTTTTCTTTCCTTGCCCCGTCCATCGCATCTCTTGGATGGCAGTGATGTCAGCCTTTACTCTCGCGAGGACATCAACCAGCCGGGCAGAGGCACCTTCCCCATTAAGGGACCGGACATTCCAGGTGCATGCCCTCAAATCATAGTCCTTAGTTCGTTTGCAGGGGTCGTCATCAGTATAGGGAGGTCTCATCCGAGGCTTTTTCAAACTCTTCATTGGGGGGAATTTTTAAGTGGCGGGTCCCAAACCCAACGCACAACCAGCTATCCTGGAATGTTTCGCCTTCTCCGAACGGGTGTTCGGAAGCTACCCAGAGGATACGTGGGCTAATCCCGGCCGTTGTGAGCTGCTTGAACCATATGCAGAAGAATCGTCCTGGCCATTCCCAAGTGAATGGCGATCAGTAACTTTCCCCATTTGCGTGGACTTCTACACATGGAACCATCCTCCGCTTTAACATTACTGCAAAATAAAAATGTGACTCGATCTTTTTCAACTTTAAAACCACCAGCGCTTTTTTGCGATTTGGCCTTATATGCTCTTCTCGGCATTTTTTTCCAAAAAAGACCAGTTTCGTCGGCATTAAAAACCTGATCTGGTGGTGATGGTGCATACCCATCGGCTATTATTAGTTTAAGTTTTAGTGGAAATTCTTTTGCGCCTTTCTGATCTCCAGAAGCAATCTCGCTCTTGATTTTATGTTATGAAGCGTATGCCTTTGGAGAAGCTGTGCTTGCAGAAAATACGTAGCTTTTCTCATGAGTTGATTGTGGATGTAGACGGTTGTTCGTCATTTATCATTTTATAAAACCTGAATGCTTGCTGTTTGATATTGTTTCCGTCTACGGGAATTTGTTTTTGTGCATTGTCCTCAAGCCATATTATGAGTGCTTTTTCCATTTTTTCTTTAGTAACATCTCTGAAGACTTAACAGATAGTTTCATTCCAGAAATCACCGATTGCCTAGGTAGGTAGGTAGGTAAGATGGCAAGAGTACCCCTGGTACGCTACAAGTAGCACTTACGTGCCGTTTTGATACCATAGAGTGGACCACTACCTGTGAAAGGATTAAGGGAGGAGATAAGACCGTCTACAGCCATCCAGTGCTGTTGATGTAGCGGAGGAGAGAAAAGGGATTTAGGCTGGAGAATTTCATCAAGTGAGGAATCTCAAGCGCCTAGCCGCCAAAGCCGGACATCTGCAGAGAAAGTGTTCCACAGTCTCTTTCTCTGTAGGATCCCTACAGCTTCTGCAATAGGGGTTGTACGGAATTCCAAGCTTCTCCGCGTGAGTGCCGATCACCCAGTGGCCAGTGATCACCGCGATGAGTTTGGAAATTGAATGGCGGGGGGTTCCCATCACCTTAAGCGTTCTGTTTATATCGTATTGAGGCCATAGTGCTTTTGAAATGGCACACGATGAGACAGACCTCCATCTGTCTTGCGCTTTTCTTAGAAAGAAGTTGTGTAGTTTCCCTTTAACGACGGCCAAGGAGATACCGATGTCTGAGAAGAGGGCAGCTGGACTCGGTTCTGCCGCCCCCTTCCTGGCAAGCTCATCGGCAATTTTATTTCCCTCTATATTCCTGTGCCCAGGAACCCAGATGAGGGAGATGTTTCCTGCCCGTTCGAGGCGTTTAAGTTCGTCCTTACAGGAGTTCACGAGAAGAGAGCTGCAATGCGGCGACGACAGTGCCTTGATTGCAGCTTGGCTATCGGAAAAAATATTTATGTCTCCCTCCCAACAGCGATCCCGAAGCATTTTGCATGCCTGCAGGATCGCGAAGACCTCTGCTTGAAAAATGCTGCTTGTCTCCGGCAGTTTATAGGAGACCGAAATGTTGGCTGATTTGGAGTAGACCCCCGCTCCCACTCCAGACTCAATTTTGGATCCGTCAGTGAAAACAGAGGCCTCTATATCCGCAACAACTCTCCCCTCTTTCCAATCTTGCGTGCTCGGAAAGATAGCCCTAGCACAACCCTCAAAGCACAGTTTGCGGATGGAGAGGTCGGTGCGAATATCAGAGAAGGAAGGGGAGATCTGCTTCAAGATGCTGCTATGCCCAACAGGGAGTTGTCTCCAAAGGCCAAACTCCTTCAGTCTGATAGCACTCTGAGCAGCAATGGATTTAACCTGCAGATCCACAGGAATTAAGTGGAGTATAACGTTGAGCGCAGAGGTGGGACATGTTCTGCAGGCACCAGTGATGCCCACACATGCAGTTCTCTGCACTCTCTCTAATTTAGTGAAGTTATAGCCCTTCTGAAGAGCTAACCACCAAACTAGGCAACCGTATGTCAAAATTGGCAGAACCACTAAGTTGTACATCCAGAGTACGACACGTGGCTTGAGGCCCCATTTTTTGCCGAACATAGATTTACAGGCGTAGAAGGCTATATTGGCCTTCTTAACTCGATTTTCTATGTGCAGCTTCCAGTGGAGCTTGGGGTCAAGTATTACACCAAGATACTTGACTTCCGATGAAAGGGTAAGACACTGGTTGTTAAGTCTAGGAAGCTTAAACGGCGGAGGCTTGTATTTTCTGGTGAATAGCATCAACTCCGTTTTGTCAGAGTTGACTCTGAGACCGCTACTGGCGGCCCACCTGCTGAGTTTAGCCAGTGCACCTTCCAAAATTTCAGCCATTACTGATGGGAAGGGACCTGAGACCATCAGGACCAAGTCATCGGCATATGCTACCACCTTGAGAATAAAGGAGGTAAGACTTATAGGTCTAAAGTCTTTGGCCAGGACGTGGCCCCTCCTTCCTGCCTTAGGAATGAAGACCACTTTGATTTTCTTCCAGCTAGCAGGAACGTGGTTCAGCGAGATACACGCCGAGAAGATCTTTTGAAGAACGGGAAACCACCACGGTCTTAGTCTTCTGAAGCATTACTGGCATGATACCATCGATGCCTGGAGATTTGAAAGGGGAAAAACTCTCGATTGCCCAGTTTATCTTGTTGACGGACAAGACCGGTGTCAGGGACATCACAGGTAACCCCTCCTGCCGGTTCGGGTCTTCGTTACAGACCGGATCAATAGAGTTTTCCGGGAAATGGGCATCAATAAGGATTTTTAAGGATTCGCCTGCAGATTCAGCCCACTCCCCGTTCTCTCTTTTAACAAGAGTTTTACAGGAGTGGTCCTTGGATAGGATCCTGCTGAGTCTGGCCGAGTCATTGCCTAATTGAGATTTCATTTTTTTTTATAGTCTTATTGTGGCTTCATTTAAACCGAACATTTTGCCAAGAAATGTTGAGCCTTCTCCATTTCGAAGGCGATCCAAAATTTTATTTTGGTTTCTTTACGTTTTAGTTTTGTATTTGATATTTTCTTTTAGGGATACATAAAATATATAACAAAATTAAAAAAATATAAATAACTGAATAAATATCAAATATTTTTTGACTTACCTTTTATTTTAACGCGTTAAATTTAATGTAACGTTGGAAAGACAAGCAAAATAAAAAATTTCTTTACCAAACACGTCTGATTGCATTGATAATTCACAAAATATTAGTACATTTCAATTGCTCTGAGCAGTAAATTTGCTTGTATGCACAAAACGGGAATTTCCCTAAATTTGTGATATGAATATGTATCTCAAAAATTAAATTTAACAAAAAAAAACTTAAGCACAAAAAATTTTAAATCGTCTTAAATGGAATAAAATCGTGTAAAAAAATTCAAAATATTTTATTTTCAAATAGTGTTATATCAAAACTGTGTAAAAAAACCGTGTAACAATACATATATATTATTCTTGAACGATTTCAGTCAAAGACTTGTGATCCACCTGGAACACGTTAGCATTTTTTACATTTCTATTCGCTATACTACCTTCTTTGGGTTTTTTGTAAATATGTATAGTACCTATGTATATTCCCAAACTTGCTCGCATTTACATTTGGGTTTTAATAGGAAATATTACGAAAAATATATACAAACACTTGCAGGGTTCACGATTTTTCTCATACATACGGCCGCTTATGCCGCAAAATATAAATTAGAAATAAAGTTGTGGACACCAAATATTTAAATAATATTTATATGTATGTGTGTACAAAGCAGCATCACTCGCATTTTTTAGAGTTTCACGTGCCATCATAATAACTAAGCCGTGACAGATCTTTTTCTTTTGCATACCTAATTATCGTCTCGTGCATGAGTTCATACGAAGAATATTAATTTGATTGGTGTTGTTTTCAAAACACTACTGAAACCGGTGTACAGAGTAGTGTGAGGGAAAGCAAAACAAAAAATCAGATTCCGAGGGCTTAGTTTAGTGAGTGTTGATTGGTGTAGTAAGAAAAATGTAAATTCCCTAAGCTACAAATAAATCCAGTTGCCGGCTCGGTTTGCGCTTCACGGTGCGTCACATCAGCTGGGTTGAGATTAATAGTAGAGAATGAAGCAGGTAGACGGTTAACTAGGTGAAAACAAAATTAACTAATGACGTCGATAAATTAGGGGAGCACGTTATGAGTATAATACCAGTCAATGATTTGCATGTAATACTTAAGGTGGCGTTAGACATGGCAGTAAATGTGTTTTCAGCAAGCTTGGGAAACTGATGAATTTCGAAAAGTAATTGGAAGTCCACTTGGCGACCGCCGTAGTCGAATGGGTTGGTGCGTGACTACCATTCGAGTGTACGTAGGCTCGAATCTCTGTACATGAAAGAGCAAAATGATGAAAAAGTATTTTTTAATAGCGGTCGCTCCTCGACAGGCAATGGCAAACTTCCGAGTGTATTTCTGTGACGTAAAAGCTCCTCAAAAAAAAAAAAAAAAACTCATCTGCCGTTTGGAGTCATGGAACATTTGTGGAACAACATAAAGACGAGCGCCACAAATAGGAGGAGGAATACAAAAATTTGTTATTAAAAGATAAACTGATCCTGATATAGGCGATTGCGGTCATGATACAAAAAATGTGATACAATTATTTAGCTATATGAAAATAGGATTTTGTGAAATTTTGTTTTGGCAGGTTGGTTTATACTACCCATAGAACTTTTTGGAAACTTAATTTGTATATGAAAATTTTCATTTATCCAAAAGCAGAACACATAAGAGTATACCCATCAGCGTAGACGAGTTTCACTGCAATTGACCATCCCAGGAAACAATTTTTATTAGCAATAATTTTTATATTTGAGGTAACATTTTTATTAACACATGAAAGTGCTGATATTTTCCAGAAAAATGAAATTGCTCGGTAAAATGATTTAACTTTCCTTGCAGCGTGTGATCTCACCTTTAGAAGCTGCTTTGAACCGCTTTGAGGCGGCTTGGAACCAGTATGGATTGCGAGTTCGTAGTAAAAGTGCTGTAACTGAATATTTATTTACACATTATCGTACTTTACTACGTTTACTTACATTCTTATATACATACATATATATGCATAAGATATAACACTTAAGTGTGTTGAGTTAATTAATAAGTCAAAAGTTTTGAGTGACCTTGAATTTGAAGTCCCAAGCATAAATGAAAGACAACAATGGTAATTTGGGCGAGTGGATCCCCTTAAATAGTAAAAGAAATTGTTCACCTAATGTTTTTAGAAAAATATGCCGAAAATCTTGAAATATAATACATAACACATGGGCTGAAAAGTCCCTGGCCTAAATTAGGCGCATCCAGTTTTATTGCATTCACCTCTTTTTGATATTCTATTCATTAGTTGGTGAGTTATTGTGCTAAGAGTGACGCTGCTTCTTTCACTTTCAAAACAGTGGATCAAAAGGAATTTGGTATTTTAATTTTATTTATTCTGAAATCAATAAACAATTGTTCTTACTGACTACTTCTAACAAAAGTATATTTAAAAATAGGAAAAGAAATATGCTAAACTACAATTATTCTTACTCGCTACATATTACAAAAATATCGTTTTCGAAAAGTTAAATTACAATAAACGGTTTAATTGAGCAGAAAATCATAGCTTAGATAAAGTGAAATCAAATTCAATAGTATTCGAGATCTCATTGAGTTCACGAAGAAGCGCGCAATAGGAGCATTGCAGGCATAATTTGTTCTGCACCTATTCAAATGGAATGGATATTTAATACGTAAAGACCTGGTAGGTACCGACAAGTTAATTCTTTCTGCAAGAGAAGAACAGTCAATCTTCCCCTGATAATATTAAATAGAAAAGACAGCGACAAAATCGATCTTCTACTTTGTAGTTGTTTGAGATTAATCAGAAGTAGCGAGATTCATATGACGGGACAGGATCAGAGAAATTTAGAGAAGAGAGGGCAGAGAAAAACGTTTTGAACTCGATCAATTCTGTCGATAGAGAATTGGTGGTAAGGCCAAGTACGAGGTGTGTTCAAAAAGTATCGGGAATTTTGAATTTTAGCAGGTTACGTATATTCGAATTTCGATTTTCTTGTGGCGATATGTTGGTACTCATGTCTCTCACTCATGGCGACAAGTTCGGCCATTTTGAATGTTCAATTAATTTTTGACAGCTGCTTTGCTTGCACGTGTTTCGGCTCGTTCTCGATTTTTACCTATTCAAAAAGATGGATCAAAGAACCTGTATCAAATTTTGTGTGAAAAACGAAATTAAGTGCGCGTATGCATTCCGAATATTGACTGTGTCATACGGAGAAGCTACTTTGGACCAAAGCAACGTTTATCGGTGGTACAAAAGGGTATCAGAAGGTCGAGAAGATGTGAACGACGAAAAGCGTGCCGGACGCCCGAGCACTTCAACAACAGACGAAAAAATTGATGGAGTGAAGAAAATGGTATTGGCCAATCGTCGAATCACCGTTAGAGAGGTTGCTGAGGACCTAGGTTCGTGCCATTAGATTTTTTCAATGATTTGGGCATGAGACGGGTCGTCGCAAAATTCGCACCAAAACTGCTAAATTTCGATTAAAAGCAGCATCGCATGAACATTGCTAATGAGATGTTGGATTCTTTCCGCGACGATCCAAATTTGCTCCAGAGGGTCATAACTGGTGACGAATCGTAGGTTTATGGTTATGACGTGGAAACCGAAGCTCGATCATCTCAATGGAAGCTGCCGCACGAACCAAGACCGAAAAAAGCGCGCCAAGTTCGGTTGAATGTAAAAGTTTTGCTTACCGTTTTCTTCGATTGCAGGGGCGTTGTGCATTATGAGTTTTTGCCACAGGGTAAAACGGTCAATAAGGAATATAACCTACGAGTTATGCGTAATTTGCGGAAGAAATCCGCCAGAAACGACCGGATTTGTGGTAGAAAAAAAATTGGCCTTGCATCACGTTAACGCCCCTGCTCACACATCGTTGCTTGTGCGTGACTTTTTGGCCAAAAACTACACACTAATGATGCCACAGCCACCGTATTCCTCAGATCTGGCTCCATTTGACTTTTTCGTGTTCTCGAAACTGAAGAGGCCCCCGATTGACAAGACAAAGACGGCATCGAAGGAAGAGCTGAACAAGATAATTGGAAATAAATGACAAAAGTTATGAATTAATATTTTTTGGTGGGTTTTGGAAATTCAAATAGAAGATACTTACCAGCGAGCAGTAGGATCCAATATTTGATCAGTCTTACAATTTTGCAACAAAGTATTAATTAACACATCGATTATGCGGCATAATATACGTATGTGTGTATGTATGTACATAGTCGTATTATGCGTGCATCGCCTGTTTGTTTTGAGTTACATTAGATGGATATTTGTATTTGTTCAAAATTAGAGGTTAAGAGCATCACGAACTGATGAAAAGGTATTTTGTTAATTATTTAATGAAAATATTAATAAACCAAAAATAAAACATATATTAGCATTAGTGTAACAAAATCGAGATAACTTATAATCAAATTATCATAGAATAAAGCAGATA
>JAYXIM010049615.1:0-81084 GCA_037575425.1 Anastrepha fraterculus
GTAATGAAAGAATATTTATTGAAGTTAAATATGTTTATTTGTTTATCGTTCCAAGCTAGGCATCCAGCTTGGCGAACGATTATTTTCTTTATTGTGTCTTACATACTAAGTACAAGAGTTTTTATAGTAATTTTTATCAATGCAAGCCAACAACAACTTTTCGGTGTTTACTTGTGTAATATGATTCTAGCATTCACGCGCCGCGCATATAATAATTACGTTAGCTATATTTGCGTTTACTTTCAAGAGTAATGAACCTTTTAAGAAATATGATACTTTATTTAAACGGCACAGCACAGTGAATGCATAAGTGGACAATAAAATAAAAGCCAAAACAAAATGTTTTTATGAATATTAATGTTAAGGCATATCCGACTTATAATCATACTACACCTCCATTCTTCGGAAGAATGCTCATACAACTTTTTTTTGTATGAACATTCTTTTACATTGAATTGTTAAAATAAAATATGTACATAAGAGTAATCTTAATTTTATTTATATGGATATATTGTATTAATTTTCTAAGTTTAGACCGGTCTTTAAAACTACTTATTGATGATAAATCTTAAGCCTATTTTTGTGAACTATTTGTTCTTTTAAAGATAACTTATCGACTATAGTAACATTATTTTTATCATCTATTGCTTTAATGGTATAAGGCCCACAATATTGGGGTTCCAGTTTATGGGCCACTTCATTTCTAAGTAAAACTAAATTGCCTATGCTAAAATTGTGATCTAAACTATTTTTATCATAAAATGTTTTTTGCTTAATTTTAGCTATGTCTATCATATTGCGAGCTCTTTTATGTGCTACTTCTAGCCTAAATCTTACTTCTCTAGCGTAGTTATCTATGTTATATAATGGAGTAATTTGGTCTACATTTTTGAACTGCTGAAACATGTTTGGTGTTTTTCCAAAAACTAATTCATACGGACAATAGTCATGTACTGTAGAAGGAGTGGTGTTAAAACAGTATGTGAAGTATTGTAGCCACTCATCCCAGTCGTTTTTGTCAATCGATATGTAAGATCTTATGTATTGATTGAAAGTTTTATGTGATCTTTCTATTACTCCTAATGTTTGGTGGTGGTAAGCAGTTGAATTAATTTTCTCTATTTTTAGCAATTCACATAGCTCTGTTAGTATTGAATTTTTGTATTCTGTACCCATGTCCGAAATGAACGTCTTCATTGGACCGTAGGTAAGAATAAACTTTTCAAATATTGCTTTCGCCACTGTCTTGGCGTTTTTGTCTTGGATGGGTATCGTGACTAAATATTTTGTCATGTCGCATATTATTGTGACTGCATAAGTATTGCCATTAATTGTTGTAGGTAGTGGGCCTATTGTGTCTACCATAACTGTATCAAATGTACCTGTAGGTGTTGGTGTTATAGTCATGGGGCTTTTTAAATGCTTTGTTATTTTGGTTTTTTGGCATTTTTCGCAAGTTTTTACGTACTTAGCAACATCTTTTGACATTTTATTCCAGAAGTAATGTCTTTTAATTTTCATAAGTGTTCTGAAAATTCCGCAATGACCGCCTTCTATAGGGTCATCGTGGTATCTTTTTAGAATGTCCATTACAGTTTTAGCATCATTGATCTTGGTCACCTCATTCAGTAGCGCTACTTTTATTTTATTTAATATCATATTGCCCTTATTTTTAAAATCATTTATCGAGACAAATTCGAAAATTTTCTCGCTAGGTGCCACTTGTAAATTATTAATGCCATATTTGTCGGCCACTTCGTCGAGCCTAGAGAAGAATTGTCCTAAGTCAATTTTCCCATTAACAAATAAGTCATCAATTTTTATATATGCCATTATAGATTTTCCTCGTTTGATGTAACATAGCGTGGGTGTAATCTTTAATTTATTGTATTTCCTGACGTCAGTGTTATTAATTGGGACATATATTTTGGGCTTATCATATGTTTTAATGTGCTGCTGTGTAGTTGGACTGTTGTTATTTTTCGACATTGATCTAGTCACTATTTTGTATAAATTTTGATTCTTTTCATTTATTTCCTTTAGGTCATTGATTGTAATGCGAGACAAAGCGTCCGCGACGTGATTATCTTTTAAGTCATCTATTGTAATGCGAGACAAAGCGTCCGCGACGTGATTATCTTTTAAGTCATCTATTGTAATGCGAGACAAAGCGTCCGCGACGTGATTATCTTTTCCTTTAATTTTTTATTGTGCATAGCATATAATTTTAATACTAATATCAATAAGGTTATGACTGTGATTATAATTAAAGAAATTTTGATTAAATTTAAGCCAGTATTAACGACTACTTCGTTTACTACATTGGGTTTATTAACTTTTGATAAAAAAAAATTAGCTATTGGGGGCCTTATACCGTAAATCAAATAATTTATAATGTAAGGATATATAATTTTGTTTTTACATTACATATTATTATTATTACATTATTTATTTATATATATATTTTTTTTTTTTTTTTTTTTTTTTTTTTTGTTTTTAAACGACAATGTGTGTATAAACATTTTGAAAAATTTTGTTTTTACATTGGATTTACGAATTTTTTTTTTTCAAGTTAATGCATTTATGTTATTGAGTAAGCATATTAGAAAGTATATTATATCAAATTCAAACATTTTCATAATTTAAAATGACTTTCCGAATCATTTTTTTTTTTGCTTAATATATTCATTTACAGTTTCATCTCTAAATTCTCGCCATGTAAAGAAATAATTTATTGTATTTTTTTTTTTTTTGCGAGCGGTTAACGCTTGTCAGCTTATACTGTCTGCGTGAAGCACGCACAGTTTTTTTTTGTTTTTCTGCGAGCGGTTAACGCTTATCAGCCTATACTGTCTGCGTGAAGCCGCACAGTTTTTTGTTTTGTATTTATATAATCTGCTTACGCTGTTGCAGCAGGAATTCCAATTTTGAGATGCGTTCCCAAATTCCAAGCCTTGTTCCAAGGTGGTGGTGGCTGAGTGTTGACTTCTTGGGGTAGATATCCATGACTCCAAAATCCATGACTATTTCCACTTTCTTGATCGGCTGGTTTCTTTAATCAATGGTTTCTTCTCCTATACTCCTCAATGGAGATAGCTTTCGGCCCTTCTGTGGTCATCTATCTTCTGGTCTATTGGCCAGACCAGGAACTTCACGCAACTGGTAGATCTTATTGGCTGATCAATACCAGGACTTTGTTATTAGTATTTGCTTTCCGCCACTTGTGCAAAAATCTTAGCACCAAGCTGGACTTTGGAATAAGCATTTGAGCTTTCCGCCACTTGTGCAAAAAAATCTTAGCACCTCCTGGCAGGATCGCCATGTAATGAAAGAATATTTATTGAAGTTAAATATGTTTATTTGTTTATCGTTCCAAGCTAGGCATCCAGCTTGGCGAACGATTATTTTCTTTATTGTGTCTTACATACTAAGTACAAGAGTTTTTATAGTAATTTTTATCAATGCAAGCCAACAACAACTTTTCGGTGTTTACTTGTGTAATATGATTCTAGCATTCACGCGCCGCGCATATAATAATTACGTTAGCTATATTTGCGTTTACTTTCAAGAGTAATGAACCTTTTAAGAAATATGATACTTTATTTAAACGGCACAGCACAGTGAATGCATAAGTGGACAATAAAATAAAAGCCAAAACAAAATGTTTTTATGAATATTAATGTTAAGGCATATCCGACTTATAATCATACTACATTAGTTTAAAATTGAAAAACATTTTTTGAAAATATGAGTATTGACTTTTATTGAAAAATCGTCGCAGGAGGGAATTTGGAATAAAAACCGCGCGATTGTCTGGATTATGTTATACACCTATAGAAATCTTCGAAATTTGAAAAGATGATATATAGGGAATCATAGAAAGTAGTAAAGTAATTGAAAACCAAAAAGCACTTTTATAAGTGTATTGTATTGCTTCAATAAGCTTTGCAAAGGAGTCCTCGTGTTCGTTTTTTTTTTGTATAGAACTATTTTCCGCGTGTGCGTCGTTCGGCCGCGCTTCAAAAAAATGGCTCTCATCAGTCCATCTCCGGCTATGCCATCCACAGCATTTTTGTGTAGAACTCCTTACCGCGTTAAAACCATGACACCAAAAATTGTCAGACGTTATATGCGTGTGTGTAGACACAATAACCCCCATCCCCATCATGAACACTGCACTGAAATACTTCATTTACTGTTAACAAACAAACAAACAAAGTTCATTTTTGTTCATATTGTTCAACACAATACTCTTGTTAAAAAAAATTTTCGCTCGAAAAAACTAAAAGGCTACACATATGCAAAAAAACCAAATGCGATTATCACACCCACTTAATAAAACTAAACCAACAACCAATCGAAAACGTCCAAGAACTCCGCATATTAGGACTCATATTCACAAAAAACTACTCTTGGAAGAAACATCTCCTAAAACTAAAGAAAGACCTGCAGCCCAGAATCAATTTACTATCTTACCTATCACACAAAGGGTATGTTCACATAAACACACTTATACACATCACTAAAGCAATAATCATAAGCAAAATTGACTACGGTCTTTTCTTATATGGCTCCACATCCAAAACTACACTTAATATCATAAAACCCATATACAACAAAGCTATCAGAAGCAGTCTATTTGCCTTCGGCACCACCCCAATAAGAATCCTCCATATTGAATCTGGCTTGCCTACACTTGAAGAACGAATCCAAGAAATCAACTCCAAACTTATCCCAAAAACACTTTTCTTAAATACATCAATTATAAAAGAAGACGTAAAAAAAACTGCTAACATCCAAAAGAAGTTACAACGTTACGCCTGCTGAACTCAAAATCGTTAAAGTTTCCCGCGGATATAACTTAGAAACAAAACCGCAAACACTCTCCTATTATAATCCTCCTTAAAAATTAAGCACTCACACATGTGATATCACACTTCATACACATAAAAAAGACAACACCACCAATCCAATGTTTAAGCAGCTTTTCCTCGAAAAGGTCAATACCCATAAAAATAACGGCTGGTCAATCGGCTTTACTGACGGATCTAGAACGGAAGACAATGTTGCATTCAGCGTAACATCCGAAGATGGCATATTTTTAATTTTAAAAGCCATGTTCCCTTACTCTTTTATATTCTCGGCAGAAGCAGCGGCAATACACGAAGCTCACCACAGCTATCTATCCAGAAAAAGACGAAAACCATAATATGCTCCGACAGCTTGTCAGTCATCCAAGCGGCTAGTAATCCCACTTGCAACAAATGGGAAACTGTTAATCAAATAAGGGATTTGCTATTAAAAAACAGTAAATTACTAAAACTACTGTGGGTCCCAGGACACACAGGTATCGAGGGAAACACATATGCCGATAATGCAGCGAAATTCGCTTGCAATGCCCCAATTATAATCAGCCCAAAAACAGAAAGACTCGATATAAAACGACATATAAATACGTGCATAATACACAAACAGCGGCAGTCATTAAAAAACTACAAACATGAACACTATTCCAATATTAATAAGAATGGAAACCCTCCACTCTACCCAACAAATATACACGAATTTAAAACCCGAATCTTTTCCCGCCTTCGCCTAGGCCACACAACACAGACCCATGAACATATCTTAAAAAACGAAAATCACCCTATCTGTACAAGCTGCAACACAAACCAAACATTGGACCACATCCTCAACAAATGTCCAAATCACGCCAACGCAAGAAAAGAAATACTAAACTCAGAACTAATAAGCGACATCCTCGCCATTCCCAGTCACTCAAACATCGAAAAAATAAGCAAATTCATTAAAACTATCGAAATGACAATATCACAAATAATCCAGACAGCCACAGACGGCACAGAGCTGATGGCCTCTGCAGCCAATGCTCAAACATAATTTTAGTACTGGTATTCATACCAGTCACTAAATAATAATAATAATAATAAATACTCTTGTTAATTCCAATAAATTGTTATTTGATATATTGTTCATATTGATAAATGCATGCCCATTTAATTTTCATTTAAATATTTCGAATACAGGTATAATAAGAAGTAAAATCACGCTTGTGACTGTATATTTTATGAATTGAAGTGAAATTTAGAAAAAAATATATTATAATGTGCCAAAATATAGTGAAGCTCCCGAAGGCACTTTGAAGGCAAATAATTGTAAAATTATTATTTCAGGAATATTGGGGTTATAAATGTTGTTCCTCAACCACTCCGTAACAGCTACACCAAGTTTCATTAAATAAATCATACTTTGCCTAAAATTGCCCATGTCGCATTATACTAAACCTGACCTGATAGAAAGCTTTGAAAACCTTTAATGGAAATTTTCTGTAAATAGTTCCTGTGGGGAAAACTACTGATTGTACTTCGCCTTTTAGGTATAATTTATAATTTCTGCTACAAATTGATTAGTTAACATATTGCTATTAAATTATTGTGTATTACTATTTTAAAGTACATCTGAGGCATCCAAAGAATCTTTGTTTGCTATTTTCAGAAATCCAGTAAAGTAGATGTTTCGAAAAAAGTTAGTGAAACGAATTTGCGACATAGAAAGAAATGTGAAATAAAAGAGGAAAAGGTAAGTTAATTTAGTTAATGAAAATAACAATAAATGGTTTAATAAATATTTCATACTGTGCTCATCCGTATTTTTACTTTTATCAGTTTTAAAATTTATTATCTTAACTTTGCTTTCGATATTATTTTGTGTATTAACAGAAATTCGACAATAGAGATGGTCCCGGTGACTCTGATCTTCTTATCGAAATTGGAGAGGCAAAAAGGATTTCAGCAACTGCTTACGATAGACAGCGCGCACATAGAAGCAGTTATAATCTAGATGAGACTCAGGTAACTTTTTTATAATATTAATAACGCAATAGCACGCTTGGTTTTTTTTTTTTTTTGCCAAGAAGGTTCGATATATTTATTAAATCAACAATCAGGGCCATGAAATAAAAGGTTAAGTATTCTGGTTCGTTAACAAGGACAACTGCTTTTGACATTTTTACTTAAGTGCGGCGACCGCCGTAGCCAAATGGGATGTTGCTTGATGACCTTTCAGCAGTGCATGGGATTAAAACCCACTGTTGGCACGATACACAAGTGAAAGAAAAGGGGGTTTGTTTTTCTAAAAAGCGATAGCTTCTTGGCAAACAATGGCGAACTTCTGAGCGTATATACATTCTGTCAAAAAAGTACCGAAAATGGTTCAATAAAACGCCAAATAATTGTTTAATCATCAAAATTTATTTTGGCGCCTTCAAAATAAGCTCCATTCGAAGCAATACAAATATGAAAACGATTACTCCAGTCATCAAAGCGCCTTTTAAACGCGTTTGAGGAGATCTTCTTCAGCTCCTTCAGCGAATTATCCTTAATGGTCTCTATTGAATTAAAGCTGCGTCCGCGGAGTGGCAATTAAAGTTTTGGTGCAAGATCCATGAGTTTACTGTTATGATGCGCTGGATAAACGTTGGGTTCGAATTCACTTGCTCAAGCATGAATGAATTTTTTGAAAGAAATCCAACTCTCTTGGAACTAGTCGAGCAGCCACGCGTCTCATGCCCAATTGATGGTGGAAAATGTTGCAAATTGATTCGTGAGACTCGCTAAGGTCACGAAACTTAAATGATGGTTTTCTAGCACCATTTCCTTGGCTTCTTCGTAATGGTGATTTTCATGGAAGGACAGCTCGAAACAAATGATTTGCTAGAGTGCGATATATAAAGTCCAAAGCACAGTTTCTGAAAGTCATGGTAATATGGAACATTTTGGAACATTATTTTTGCTGAGCAAGGCAAATTTAAACGTTTTGGCTCCGATGGAAAAACGTTTATCTGACGCCAACTTAGTTAAGACCCTGTGAGTCACTGTAAAGCACCTTATGGATTGTGGTTGGATGTCATCAGCAGGAGTGTTTTGTTTGTTTGTTAACAGTAATAGTCGCCCCGCCAGTGTCGGGCATATCACCGTAATTAAAAAACGAGCATAAATAATTTTTGGGTAAAATCATCACATCAATGCATAACATTCTGGTAATTAGTCACATTGAAATGTTGCCTCAGGTTCGCTGATATTGCCCCCGAAGAACACTTCTGGTTTGTCCCGTGCGAATGCCTTGGTGTTTTGCAATTATCTCGAAAACGAAAAATTGTTCAAAATGAACTTTTGCACCAATTGCAGAGCTATAAATTAAGCCTATGGTGAAAATAAAAAAAAAAACGTTTTTGTTGACGGTTTTTTGGGTTAGAATGTATACCTTATATTGAACCTGGTATTTTAATTCACTTAGCATGAAAAACCTTCAAGAATTGCACACAATTTTATTTTAAGCGACTTAAATACAGTTGCGATTTTATAATTTAGCCATGAATATTATTTAGGAAATTATATTACGTATTCTACGAAATTCACGAAGGGAACGGGAGTTGCACTCATAATGAATGATTATAGAAGGTTATTAAAAATACAGTTATTTGTTGACAGCTGTCTACACATAAATTGTGGTCGACCACGAAGTACTACATTTAAAGACGACACTAGGATAGCACGATAATTAAAAAAATATCTGACAAATCAGCAGTCAGCACTTTTTATTTAGCCCCTTAGCTTAACAGTGAACAACCGAATAGTTCAGAAAAGAGCGTATGCAGCTGGGTTAAAAAGTTATGTTATTAATTTCCGAGCAAAATATCAAAGCTCACTTAAAATTTGTTCGGAAGCATCTTGCATCAGTGCAAAAATGGAAAACTGGAAAATTTAACTTGAAAAACTGTGTGGAATGTATGTACAGCGTGAATTATTTGTGTGGTTGTTGTTGTATCAGCCGAAACATTTCTCATACATATATATGGTGAATGCTGCTGAAGTGACAGTCCTTGGCCGTTACGGTTATGTACGGTTATCTCTCCAATCATTATCGCATTTTCTCTGCAAGGAACCTACTACTATTTCTAACGAAATCCACTGCCACTTTTTTATGATCTGGAAGTAAAGTTGATGATACACCAATTACGACAGTAAACAATCTGAGGTTACTGGGAGTAATTTTCGATTGTTTGCACTACGTTTCGACGCATACAATCGCGTTCGACAATAAGGTCCAAAATCAAAACAAAGTCCTCAAATCGCTAGCCCATAGCACTTGGACATTCACCGGGAATCCCTTATCATCTTTATGATCTCTAGTTCCCCGATTGACGTTATCGGAGTCCAACCACCACTCATCGCAGATGAAGAGCCTCGGCTGCCTCGTAAGACCCGTGATATTTTGGCCCAAGCCAGGAACATACCATTCAAAAGTTTTATCGCAAAAAAGTTGCTACACGTTTTATGCCACCTCCGATCGTCAGATGGTTTTTTATGACAAAAATACACTCGAAGGTTTGCCATTGCGTGCCGAGGTGCCAGTTTTTCATCATGCCCGGGGTTTCGAACCTGGGCACTACCGGATAGTAGCCACGCTTCAACACATTCGGCTACGTAAATAGTAAATGTTCGAAAATAGCTTATCGACGAAGAAAAAAATATATCCTATTTAATAACTCGTATGAAACAACGTTTTCGTGAAACTTTAGATTTCAAACAATGTTTTCTATTTGTAAATTCGGAATAACTAATTTTGGTCCCTGACCCAGACATGTTCAATTATGTCCGGCATGTGAAGAATATCGCGCATACTAAATACCTCTTGATATGTCCACTTAACGCTACAAATATAGTACCCCTGTCGAAGCAGCCTGTTTGTTGGGCCTACTGTTAGGAGAGATAGACGACGACTGATGACTTCACTGCACTTGACACTTGGCCTTGTGAACTGTTGTAGCAGTTTTAGCAACAACAAATGTAATATAAGTATAATAAGTAACCTATAATCGGTACGAGTACCTCAATTGCTACAATCTTATTTCCTCAACAGGGTCATGTGCTTTTTTTAATAATTCTCATAGACTTAGAATTGAAAGATCTGTGCGTCTTCCCAATACTTACAGTGTCTTCCAGACGGAAATACTGGCAATAAGGGAAGTTTGTAGGCTACTAATTGCAGACTTCTCTTTTAAGTGCAATATCGCTATTCTTTCGGACCGCCAACCTGCAATCCAGGCACTGGATTCAGATACAATAACCTCTAAACTGGCGGAACAAAGTAGGAATAGCTTTACTACCTTGAGCGGAAACCATAAAGTTACGTTAATAGGGGGTATGGAACATCGGAACATTGAAGGTAACGAAAAAGCAGATGAACTGGCAAGAGGGGGATCTACCATAAATAATGCTCTTGCAGAATCGGTATTCACACCATTAGGTGCAGTCAAGAATATAATTACCATAAAATACCTCCGCATCGCAAATTGTAGATGGAAAGACCAGACGAATGCAAAATTAACAGAACGTTGTGACCCTCCTACAACCTCAAGCAATCGTCGACATTGATAAACATGAAATGACGGGACGCCTGTAGACTAACGGCATTCATAACTGGCTTTTGGTTTATCGGAGAGCAAGCAGACAAAATGGGCATCCCTCACAAAACGCAATGTTACAGTTGTAAACAACCAGAGTAGGAAACGATTTTCCATTTCCTCTATGAATGCCCTGCCTTATGAAGGAAGGCATGCCAACGCCTGGTAAACCACTATTCGAGTCTCGAACAACTGTCTGGCTTAGACGTCAACAACCGAACGCTGTAAATAACCATTAACAAGTTGGTGGGATGTGACTAGAAAATGGCGCGGAAGCGCTAGTTGGATTCTGGATGAATCACCGCTTTAACCAACCAACCAACCAGCCATCAGTAATTTGGCAGACTGAGTGCTGAGAAGTTTTGAATAGTCACAAAAGCTCTGTTTTGCTTTTATAGACAGTCGCGCGTGAGAGTGTTTTTAAAGATCGCGGGGGAAAAAAATACTAATTATGTAAGACTTCTCAAACAGATTGTATTCGACAAAAGTGTGATATTCACTTTTCATCTTGTTATGATTACCATAATAAATAATGAGCATGTTTTCATTTGAATATTTCAATTATTTTTACTTTTTTTAATGAATAAATGTTATTCCGTTGTTTTCTTTTTGGCTTTAACCGATATGAGCGCCCTGAGACTTTTTCTTTTTTCTGTCTAAAAACTAATTTAATTCGGAACAATTTTTAATTATATTTTTTATTAAAAAAAATTTAGTTACTATTAATTTGTCGATCCTAAAGATTTACACGTTTGAGGGATTTATTAATACTACATATGTTAATTAATAAAAATCAAACACTCTCAACTCATATATGTATATGTTTACGTATGTTTACAGGACACCAATAATTATGAGGATTCTGATGAGGCTTATATGCAAAAAGATGATGAGATTGATGGCGTCTCAAAAATAGATTCACAGGTGAGTTTACGAATATGTGTTATATTGGTCATATTTCTAACCGCTTTTACGATAAACTCCAAGGCCATTAAAGGGCTTAAAAAAAGTATTATTTCAAAAGTAGTCGGTTGCCCCGAGTAATTTCATGTTTCAAAACCAGAAGTTCAACCCACATACGAGAATGCACGCCTACGACAACTGTACACGATTATAAAGCCCAACTTAACACGATCAATGATTGGAGAGATATATTGTAAAATATTAAGGAGTTAGGTTTAGTCAGAAGCCCGAAAAAATGATGATTTTCAATATTTTTTTTTTGCTAGTCAATTGCTTTGTTTTACACAAATGAAAACATATCATTAATACATCATGTTTCGCCTTGACTTTAGCAAAATTTCAAAACAAAAAAAATAATAATTAATAATTGTAAAAGTTAGCGCTATTTGTGTGGAGCCCGTTTCTCCAGAAGTCCCTTGCGGTGATCATCACAAGTCCTTGGAAATTCATCTAAAACAATCGGTCAAGAGAAATTATTTTTATTAATAGATAATCTTGTGCCTGATCGAAGCTTTTTTTTTCAAAACAACAATATAGCAGCCTTTTCAGATTTTCGAGAAAAAGCCCACAATTAATTGTTAAAAAAAATCGAAATTTTTGAAAAAAAGATCCTTCGATCAGGCACAAGGTTTTATGTTTTTCAAAAGCAGTATAAATTTTATTGAAATCTACCAAGCGATTTTTAAGTTACAGTGATCACCAGTACAAAAAACATAGTTGTGAGAAAAACGCATTTAAAGTTTTGCTATCGATTTATATAGAGTTATACGAATTATTTAATTACTTACTCTGTGCCATCTATTCCTGGGCCATAAATAGTTCTTCAGCCGTCATAGCAGCTTCCAAGTTATCGATTTGCTGTTGCCTACGTAGCATTCTACCTTCTCGAGTGTTATCGTTAGCTCGCTAATCTGCCACTTTCATACGGCGGTTGCTTGCAACTGCTGCTAAGTACTTGCTCTCGAACGCTCCAGAGCGCCCGAGCGCCGTTTGTTAATTGTTGAATACCTCGAAACGTATTTGTCGAATTCACTTCAAATTTTCACACCATATTTTTAAGATATTAGAAAATGCAAAAATATACAATTTTTTGAAAATTCTGACTACCCCTAACCACTTAAGCAAGCACACCCTGTCGAAATAAAGTTTCATGGCTATATACAGCGAACCAAAAATAATCTGGGACACTTGGTCGTTCTGACTTCAATATTTTATAACTTGAGAACGTTTCAACCAATTTTCAAAAGGCAAAATCCATTATATAAAGTATTGAATTCAGTATTTTATTATAAAAAACGAAATTAATAACACAGAAGAAGAGGAAACCATCAGACACCTCCTATGTGAGTGTTATTAATTCTTGGTACTGCATTCTTAAGATACAACTGTGGGCAAAAAGTAAAGTGAATTTATTTGTCAAACTTCGCGGGATTAAAATTTCGCTCTAGTTATTTTTCTCATGAGTTGGCAGCACTGTTAATAACATCTGGGCCAACTTTAATGTGAATGTCATTATCAGTAATATATTTACGCTTGTGTTTACCAAACGACCAAGAGTGCATTTTTCGATTTTTACAATGTCTGATTTGATTGAGCAGAGAAGTGCCATCAAATTTTGTTTGCGGAATGAAATTTCGGCTGCGGAAACGTTTAGCATGTTGCAGAAGGCATTTAGTGATTCGACCATGTCGCAGAAAAATGTTTATAAGTGGTACAAAGACTTCAAAGAGGGTCGAGAACGTGTTGATGACTTGGAGCGCTCCGGACGGCCATCGACGTCAACAGATGACCAACACGTCAATAAAGTGAAGGAGTTAGTGCTCAAAAATCGTCGGTTGACCGTGAAAGACCTTACTGATATGATCGGAATATCAGAAAGATCTGTGAAAACTATTTTGAAAGACCATTTGGGCCTACGAAAAGTCAAATCTCGTTTGGCTCCGAAAACTCTCAATTTCTTGGAAAAAAGTCGTCGCGTTGATGTGTGTGAAACAATGCTTTCAGACTATCAGGACAAGCTCAAATGCATCATTACGGGAGATGAGACTTGGATTTATGCTTACGACCCTGAAGCAACCGACCAATCAAGCGAATATCGTGCTAAAGGCGAGGCCAGACCGAAAAAAGCACGTCAAAATCATTCAAAAATAAAGGTGTCATCATGACCTTTTTTCGATTTTCGTGGTGTGGTGCACTATGAATTCCTTCCACCTGGCCAAACTGTTAATAAGGAATATTATTTGAGCGTTATGCGTCGTTTACGTGAAGCAGTTCGTCTAAAAAGACCAGAATTATGGGCCAACAACTCTTGGTTTTTGCATCACGATAATGCACCGTCTCACACTGCACTCGCTCTTCGTGACCATTTCGCCAAAAATTCCACGCACATCGTTCCGCAACCACCGTATTCACCTGATTTGGCTCCGTGTGACTTCTGGCTATTCCCAAAACTGAAGAGACCACTCCGGGGAACGCGTTTCGAGTCTATTGAGGAGATAAAAGCTGAATCGAAGAAGGTGCTGATGGCTATACCGGAAATGGACTATTTGGCATGTTTCGGGGATTGGAAAAATCGTTGGCATAAGTTGATTTCATCGAGAGGGGATTATTTTGAAGGGGATGAAATTGATTTACAAGAATAAATAAAGCGTTTTCATTTTACAACCAAATTCACCTTACTTTTTGCCCACAGCAGTATGTAGCGGATATAGCACTCTAAAACTAACGAAGCTTTCCTCGTTTATAAAAGCTACAGAATGGTTTAAAAAGGAACCCATAGTGTAAGGTATCACAATGGATCTACGACTGGTTTCAGTGTGCCATTGCGACAGTCACCCTACTTACCTACCATCCTTTTGCACTAATTACTGCATGTAAATGTCGTTGCTCGAAGCCTACTAGAGTTTTGGTGACATCTCTTGGAATATTTGCCAATATTTCATCAATGGCTGATTTATGGAAATTCTTACCACTAATCTTGCGTTTGCGCAATTTTCTTTCAATGTGGGTCCACAAGTGCTCAATTGTAAAACTTTTTTTTACATTGTAAAGCAACCATTCCCTTACAATCAAAGCGGGATGCTTGGGGTCGTGGTCGTATTTTTCGACAGTTTTGGGAATTTCCTCCTTCAATATTTCTATATAATTTATTGTATTAGTCGTAGTGCCTTCAACAAAACCGAATGAGCCCGCTCAATTTGCCGTCATTACTTCCCAAATCATAACATGACCGCTAGCATGTTTCACAGTACCAACTATCATACATTAGACGGCTTGAGCTGTACCTTCGCTCCTCCAAACAAAACTGCTGCTATTGGACTCAAATATGTTGAATTTCGACTCGTCGGTGAAAATAACGTTGCTCCAAAATTCGTTTAGATTGCTAACGTATTCTTAGCATAGTTAAACCTTCTACTCACGTCAATCCTTGAAAGAAAGGGACCTTTTCTAGGAGTGTAAGCTCTGTTTTCGTTACTGTGCCGACAATTTCTGACAGTTTGTGGGTGTACATCCACAAGTAAGTGATAGGACAATATTAACTGCAGAAATTTTCCTTTATCTACCTGTAGCCAAAAGGACTTCGCCACATAAAGGAGCAGACAGGAGACAGGTTCTCAAGCGAACATCCTCTCTCTCAGCGATGGGGAAACCGTCGCGGGAGTCCACTGTCTAATTAAGTCATCAGCCCCAAATGAGCCCAATATCGAAGCATTCCTATGCTCGATTACAGAATTCGAATAATTTCAAACGCACCAACAACAAGCCTATGTCCGTAATTGCCACTTGGTTGTCGGAGTAAATATTTACCTACTTTACAGTAGTTACAGAAGTAAGCAACCAATCCAACCAACCAAATAGTGGTAGCTTGATGGAAAGCTCCTCTCGGATTGCTACTCCACCAACCCTTCCGTTCAAATTCGAGCCATTCGTAAACATGTTTGCTATGCCCTGTCTCCAAATACTGCTCCCCGCTGACTCTTCCATTGAGGGTATATGAATGGAAAAAGTATCGCTCGGACCCAGTTAGGATGTGCATTGATCAAGCACCGTACATTGGTAAATCAAAAATTCGAACTGCATTTAGAAATTATGGCCCTAAGTTGCATACATTTAGCGCCTTGCATTTATTATTGTTGGTTGGTTAGAGTGGTGATTCATCCAGAATCCAACTAGCGCTTCTGCACCATTTTGTTGCCACATCCTCGTTCACCAACTTGTTGTAACAGTTATTTACAGCAAGACTATATCCAGTCTGTGCGGTTTAGGAACCTTATTAGGTTGTTGACGTCTAAGCCAGACAGTTGCTCGAGACTCTCGAACAGCGGTTGGCCCAGGGTTAACATTCTGTCCTTCCATAGGGCAGGGCATTCACAGAGGAATTGGAAGATTGTTTCCTTTTTCTCTGGTTGTTCACAACTATGAAAGTATGTGTTGTGAGGGATGCCCATTTTTGCGGCTTGTTCTCCGATAGACCAGACGCCAGTTATGACTTCCGTTAGTTTACAGGCGTCCCGTCGTTTCATGTTTATCAATGCCTTCGTTTGCTTGAGGTTGTAGGTGGACCATAACGTCCTGCTGATTTTCCATTGAGTCTGGTCACTCCATCTATAATCTGCGATTCGGAGGTATTTTATGGAAATTGCATTCTTGACCGCACCTAATGGTGTGAATACCGGTACTGCAAGAACGCTATTCATGGCAGATCCCCCTCTTGCCAGTTCATCAGCTTTTTTGTTACCTTCTATGTACCGGTGTCCCGGGACCCAAATTAGGGTTACTTTATGGTTTTCACTCAAGGTGGTGAGGATTTATTATTGTACTTCAGAGAAAAATATTTATTGTGAACACTCTTTCATTGCCGGTTAAGTGAACCTGACTTCTACATCCGTTAATATAAAACTGCAAACTATCGAAAGACTTAAGTAGGCAAGACTTAAGGGGGGAAGTACCTTTAGACGTTTCAAAAAATCGATTTTTTTTTTATTGTCTTAACCGATAGGTATATGCTCTAAGAATATTATTGCAAAATTTCAAAAGCCGATCTTGAAAATTATGGAAGATATGCCATTTGAAAGTGGCGCGCGCCGAGCCGACCGAGCCTTGACCGCGAACTTTAAACGGCGTTTTCTCGAAACCATGTTTTTCAAATTGGCGTAAGTGATTACGGAAAAAGTATTGAACCAATTTTCTTCATCAAGGTTTCATTTTAAAGGGCATAAAAAGCTACTCTAGATAGACTACGGACGAAAAGAAAAAATAATTTTTAGATACTTTTTAACACAAAAATGTTTGAAAATTTTTGCAAAAAAAACCAAAAGTTTTTTTTGAAGCCTCATTTTAATGGTTAATCTTCGAATTTGCTAGAGATTGTAGTCTATCTAGGATAAAAAAACCTCCTGAGTAAAATAATGTTTGATTTTATGATTTCAGATGAAAGTTGCGGTCAGGATCGCTTACGCCGAATTCGATGTCAGCGGCGACACGATTTACGCGAACCGCCATAACTCAATTAATTGCTTATTTATAATAATGTTAAATACGCTTTTTTCTTCTTGGAGCATTGCCCTAAATATATATCATATTAATTTCATGTGCACTGTTTTCATTTTCCCAAAAATAAATCACGAAAAACTGGATTTTTTCGGCCCTCTAAAGGTACTTCCCCCCTTAAGACAGCCACACACAACTGCCTATTCAACTAATTTTCAAACTCTTCAAACGTCTGTTCTTGTGGTTTATTTATTTTAATTTGCTCTTATTTGGTAGTTTCAGTTTTCAATTCTGCCAGTGGTTTTCAGATATAAACCAATTGAATAAGATCACGTATTCAGATTAGAAAGAAAACAGTCGCGCTTTTCACACCAAGTTTGTTGTTGTGAAATGTTACAAAAAATTAAAACAAGAAAAGTGCTGTTATTGAGTGCGATTAATAATCGGAAAATATGTAAAAGAAATTCATTCAGAATTGACAGAAAGTGTTTATAAAATATGATTTTCATATATAAAGTGGTTTTCGATCGCGGAGGAAGATAACGGCCTGGTTTTTTTATTTTTTACTGTCTTCTTTTTTAATTAATTTAATTTAATTTAAAGTAATATATTACTATTTCGATCACCCTATACATAGTCTAAGTCTGCAGAATGAAATTCGGCCTAAGCCGATGATCTTTGGAGAAGTCTGTGTAAATTCAGAGATACAGTGTACGACAAAACTAAAGCGCAAAGTCCCTCTTAAACTCGTTAAGTTAAGGGAGGGGTCTAGGGTTTGAGCATTTTTTTTAATGAATTTTTGAGACTTTGCTTTAGAGATATGAATAGTGAAAATGTATTTAAACTTTTTGTACATTATAAAGCATCATTTCAACAATATTGTACTAAATTTTTGTAAGAAAATATCGGGAAATAAGCCGGTGAGGTAACTTTTCCGAAAACGCCTTATCCAAAAGGTGATTTGCGGTGACTATCGTATCTAGTTGTAGAATCACCTGAAATAAAAAAAAACAGAATTATTTTGTTAAATTATCACCAAAACCTCCCCCCACTGGCTCCGATTTTTTTTTTCATTTTTACGTTGCTAGCGCGTTTTGAAGCAAAAAGTGCGATTTTCACTGATTTTTTCGCTGTATAAGTGGAAACCGCCCTTAATGTAAAACAAAAAAGTGAAAAATCTCTCAGTGGGGGGAGGTATTTTATATATAGAAGTTGTATACCAAATTTGAAAAGGATCGGTTAAATATTGTTGAAGTTCTAATAGTCACGGACTTTGAAAAGTTGGTTTCGAGAAAAACGCGTAACGCTCCGCTCCAAACGCTCGCAGCTGTCGCAGAGGAGTGGGGACAAAAACGTCTATAACTCCAAAAGTTTTGCTCCGATTGAGCTGAAATTTTGGGACAATATGAGATATTTGAGTATTTGAGATGATTTACTATAAGAAAAAGCTATTTCCAAAAAATCGATTTCTTGAAAGTCAAACCCTAGACCCCTCCCTTAAAAAAAGACAACAAATGGTTATATCCTTTAATTGTTTTTTCTTAATCTGATAATAACAAATATATATGATAAAAAAATACAATCTTTCAATTTCTTATCGGAAAATAGTACTATTATGTGCAAAAACTTGCTGCGACAAAACTAAAGCACAACTCCCTCTTTCTATCCATAGGTGGCAGTGAGTTATTAATCAGAAGCGTTAGGATATAAAATATTATACGTCAAGCATAAACAAAGCATTATCAGTGTTATTGCGTGGTTTTAGCGGCATTTACTACATTTTCGAGCTAAAGAAATAAAAAAACGTTAAAAATGGCCCGAAACAAGTATAATACGGTATTACGTGAAAAAATTATAGAAGAATTTAATGGCGGTGAATCGGTTATCAATATTTCTCGAAAATTCAAGATTCATCACAGCGTAATTTCCCGCACAATAAGTCGTTTTCGGTCATCCGGCTCCTTTGAAACCAAACATTCAGGTGGTAGGCCCCGAAAAACAACTACTCGTGAGAATAAACTAATTATCCGAAAGGTCCAGAAAGACCCCTTTATATCGGCGAGATCCCTGAGAAGTGAATTATCATTGCCCGTTATCCTTAGAACCATTCAGCGAAGAACTGTCGAAGGCGGCTTCCCAATGCTAAGTTGGATATACCAGCAGGACAATGATCCGAAGCATACCGCTAAATGTGCGAAAGAATGGTTTGTTGCCAATAAAATTGAGGTATTGCAGTGGCCTGCACAATCACCCGCTCTCAACCCCATAGAGAATCTATAGGAGATTGTAGATCGGAAAATAGAATGCGAAAACTGCAAACACAAGGACTCCATGTTTGTTCAGGTAGAACGAGCTTGGGAAAGCATTTCCATAGATGTTTTAAATAATTTGATTGAGTCTATGCCACGAAGATGTGCAGCGGTATTGAAAAGCAAGGGCTTCGCTACGAAATATTAGAAGAACCAACTTTTCTTTACAAGTATATACCAATGTGCTTTAGTTTTGTCGCGGTATATTTAATACTACTTTTATGTTTGAATTAATATTTAAGTTTAGAATGAAGTTTATTGTATAATTTTTTTTTACACAACAACCAATGTGCCCTCTTCTAAATCCAATAAAAAGATTTGCCATTATTATTTGTTGGAAAGTTTATTTTCTGGTTGTGGTGGTATGGGAAGTTTTGTGCTTTAGTTTTGTCGTACACTGTATGCGCCAATAGTAGCATTTCTTGGAGGAACACACATCAATTTTCAGCTACAGGGTGGACCATATAGCGTTTGCTTTTTGAACCACCTATTTTTTTGAGAATGGTAACACAAATGTCATGTCAAATGTGTTCATAATTTTCTTAAAGGTTTGAGATTTACGAAATGGGACGCTATACGCTTAAACAAAATTGGGAAATATTGAAAACCTATTTCCAAAGTGGTGAGTCTTCTTCTTCTTTTCTGATTAAGCTCATTTTCACATCGGTGGCTACGTCTGGGGCTCAGAAAATCCACACGTTACTGTAGAGAAGCAAATGCATCCACAACGAGTGACTGTTTGGTGCGGTTTTTGGTCTGGCGGCATCATTTGGAATTCAATTCAAGAATAAAATTTGCATACCAAAAATAGCAATTTTATGAAATCAGTAAACAAGTTTTAAATTTTTTCACATGGGCTTAGAAGAACCTTCGAAACCAGTTTGAAGGCGAATTAATCCTCTTAAAAATAAAAAAATATGTAATTGGCGTGTGCACTTCTTTCAGATGTTTGGCCGGCATCCTCCTCCTCTTTTGTGGCGTGCGTCTTCTTGTTGTGCCACAAATGGAGGAACCTACCGCTGTAAGCCGACTCCGAACGGCAGAAATACACTCGGAGGTTTGCTATTGCTGCCGAGGGGTGAACACTTTTAGAAAAAACTGTTTCTATTTTGGTGTTTTATGCACGGAGGTTCGAACATGCGCTTTCCAGAACAGTAGTCACGCACAACCATTCGTCTAACAGTTCGAACAGATCGGGGAAAATCTTCCACAACTTTTCGAACCTCTGCAAAAGTCGTATACCACCCGTAGACCCGTGTTTTTGATAAAGCACACTCGCCATAGGCTTTCTGCAACATTTTCAATGATTCGGCACACTAAATCACGTTCAAAACACAAAATTTAAGACGACAAATTCTTTGTTCGATATTTTTATCCATAGCGAAAATCGCAGAGCACACCTGCGGTTGACTGATATGATTAAATGCCAAAAACAAGCTAACAGATCACGCTCAAACTCTGCGACACTATAGAGAACAGTTGTACCAACATTCCATAAAAAAATTTAAACTTATGTGTAATGCGCGCTTGAACAATTCCCGATATTTTTTTGACAGAATTTTTATATGTTTTTTTTATAACGAAAAATTATCAAAATGTTCTGTTTAAATTGTTTGGGCTGTTTTTTGCTTCCTTCGAACAGTAGATGGTTTTTATGAGAAGCTTTTCCATAGCAGAAATATGCATTCGGCGGTTTGCTATTGCCTGCCAAGCGGGCCCGATATTACAAATAAACATTTATATAATTTGAGGTTTCAAGTAAGCGGCGAAACGAATGGTAATTACACTCAAAACCGTTCGGCTGTAGCGGCCGCCATTTCAAAAAATGATTATCTTACCCAAGAAGAGTTCGTTTTTTTAACAGCCGATATTAGGCGTACATTTGGCATTTGAATTCGAGGCTGTATTAAATTATACGAAGTATTCCAATCTAAACTTCATGACTGATGAATGATGGGTAAAATTTACTCCAGTCACGTTCACAATTGAAAACTATTTTTTTATTATATTATTCATTCGCGGGCGGCGTGCAAATTTTAGTAACAATTAAAATGGTTTTTTTCAGGCAAAATCAAAGTTGAAGACTAAAGAAGTGACAACAACACCAGATATCATTTTAGATGATGCACAATGTAAAATGTTGGCTAAAATGTACAAGACGTACCCTTGCCTTTGGAATGAAGAGGATATTGCGTATAGGTTCAAGAATAGGCGTGAAGAAGCGCTAAAATCCATGCTGGAGGAATTTAATGCCAAATCTGGATTCAGCTTCACACAACTGGATTTGGAAAGTGAAATCACACGACTTCGAAAAACTTGTTCATTCGAAAAGAAACATAAAATAACATGTAAACGAAAGAATTTGCCATATCAACCAACCTGCTCATATTACCTGTACATTGCATACCTCGAGATCGACGTTCCTCCTTTTGAATGCTCCGTATGCCAAAAATTACTAAACCAGATAGGTCAGTACAAAGTGCATTTAGCATCTCATGATGGTTCGTTGCCATTTAAGTGTCACCTCTGCGGTCATGGCTTTCAAGTGGCGGCTAATTTAACCGTCCATTTACGAAGACATGTTCAAGACTACACCTATAATTGCGAAGTGTGTAATAAGCCATGCGCTACGACAACTGAAAGGAAAGTCCATATGCGTTCACACACAGGCGAAAAACCGTTTGTTTGTTACATTTGTGGTCAGAAGGCACGAACGTCATCGTCACTTTTAGTGCACACTATGCGTCACGACAATCAACGTCGTTACAAGTGTAAAATTTGTTCGAAAAGCTTCTTTGAAAGGGGAACATTGAACGTACACATGAAAGTTCACTCAAAAGTGCGAGACAAAATTTGTAATGTATGCGGCAAAGGATTTAAGAGTACAAAACATCTACACCAGCATAAACTTATTCATAACGCAGAAAAGAAATATTCGTGTAAAATTTGTGGAAAACGTTTCGCCCAAGCTGCAGGCCTTAGTGGGCACATGAAGACGCACGGTACAAAGTTATCTGCGAACATCTCCGAAATAGTTAATTCAGAATAAAAATCACTATATTTAAAATTAATTTAAGATTGACTCTAATTAAAATAAGTTTTACAATGTATGTACCTACGTAAGTTTTTTTTTTTGTAAATCGTTACTTAAAATATTAAAAAAGCGGTAATATTAACAAAAAATTTACGACTTTAAAATGCACGATAGTGTTTTTTCCCCCCTCCGAACGGCAGATATTTCATATTTCATTCAATACTCTCGGAGGTTTGCCATTGCCTGCCGAGGAGCGGCCACTATAAGAAAAAACTTTTTCTTCATTTTGGTGTTTCACGGAGATTCGAACCTACATATTCCGAATTTCGAATGGTAGTCGTGAACCAACCCACTCGGCTGGGGCGGTCGCCTTCTTCCTATATCCTCGATTAATTTTCGTTTCCTTTTAAAAAATTACCGTTATATGGAAAATGGCGCACTTTTTGTCCGATTTGGAGCTTTATAATAACATCTACTTTGTTCTTTGTAATTATCGTATGAATGTGCAGATGAATGGAAAAGCCAAGCCGACTTCTTTATTAGATATGTTTCATTTCACAATTTTTTTATTTATTTTTTTATTTTATGTGAAATAAGTTGACGACCGAATTGTTTGTGCGAGACTACCATTCAGATGGTACCGCATTAATGGATATCGAACAAGAAACATCAAAAGCGCGAATGAGATGAAAGTGCATCATTCCAAATGGATCAGTATCCTCCACCGTTAATCAAAAATTGCGTATTCAGCTACATTTTCTCAACAATCACGTGCAAGTTTTTTAAAATTCACACTGAAGAGCGTTAACAAAGGGGTTAGGTTAGGTTGGGTTTTATGTTTGCCCTTGATAAAACCCACTTGGACGAGAAATTAAATTATCGCACCATTGCAATAGCAAACGATCGATTGTCTTTAATTGCTGAGTCTATAATGGCTTCTAAACGTGTTGGATGTATTAAATCTTGATTTGTTGCGTAGGCTAGCGAGTTGATATTCCTTGACTCAGTTGTACACTTGGACGCAGTAGCCACATTGTCGTTGTCACGAGTTATTCACTATTAGACCAATCTCACGAACTTTTTGCTCAAAGTTAGGTACAGTAGATAGGTCTGCGCTTCTTTTTAATACACGCACAATTTGCACAACGCAGCATTCGCTTTGCCAACTTTGCTCAAGGATACAGAGATTAACTTTTTTAGCACAAAAAATTAAGATATCGAGATTAGCTTGCGACTCAACCATAATTTTAATACCCATGTTTACCAGACTCAGCCCGGGTTGTATTACAGTTACTCCGCCGTATTCAATACTGGAGTGATGTATTCTCTTTAAGAGGTCACAAGGTCCAAAGCTTTTGTTTCTTTAGAGATTGCAACTACATGCGTTTTTTTATTTCATTTTTGATAACATTCTCGATACTGAATGAAATACCTACATATTGTGTTTTTATTTTTTCAGACTAAATTAAAGTCAACAATTCAGAAAGAGACAACCACACCAAATATATTTTTAACTGACTCGGAATGCATAGTTTTGGCTGAACTTTATAAGACGTACACTTGTCTTTGGGATGAAAAGGACATCGCGTATAGGTTTAGGAATAGACGTGAAGAAGCTTTAAAATCTTTACAGGAGGAATTTAATAACAAATCTGCATTACACTTGTCACGAGTTGAATTGGAAAGTGTAATTTTACGACTGCGAAAATCGTGTTCTATCGAAAAGAAAGAAAAAATAACATGCAAAAGAAATAAAATACGACATCGGCCAAACTGTTCATATTACGATTACATTGCATTTCTCGAGGTAGATGTTCCCCCCTTTGAGTGTTCAGTATGTGAAAAATTGTTACCTGGTTTAGGTCAGTACAAAGTGCATTTAGCATCTCATGATGGTTCGCTGCCATTTAAATGTCATGTTTGCGGCCATGGCTTTCAGTTGGCATCCAATTTAACAGTACATTTGCGAAGGCACGTACATGACTACACCTACAGATGTGAGGTGTGCAATAAGCCCTGCGCAACAACTACAGAAATAAAAATCCATATGCGTTCGCACACAGGCGAAAAGCCATTTGTTTGTTCCATTTGTGGCCAGAAATCTCGAACATCATCTCACCTTTTGGTACACACATTGCGTCACCAGAAAAGACCTCGACACAAGTGCAAGCTTTGTTCGAAAATGTTCTATGAAACGGGAACGTTGAACGAACACATGAGCGTCCACAGGAATGTGCGAGACAAAATATGCGATGTATGCAACAAAGGTTTTACAAGTAATAAGCAATTGCGCCAACATCAACTTATCCATAGCGCCGAAAAGAAATATTTATGCAAACTTTGCGGAAAGCGGTTTGCGCAATTCGCCGGCCTTAGTGGGCACATGAAGTCGCACGGTACAAAGTTGTCTGCGAACGCCTCCGCAAATACGAATTCAGAATAAAGAGCACTACTTCGTTTCCAATAAAAATAAGTATTACTTTATTTTTATATCCTTGTAAGTAAAAATGAATTGTCTTAGATCATTATCATTTTAATGAATTTGTAAATAAAAGAAAGAACATTGAAAAAATCTGTTTCGTTATTTTTGTTTTGTCGTAGAATATTTGTGCTTATGTTTGTTTGAGTTTGACAGAAGCTTTTTGGTTTTACTGCCGATTGTCTGCCCTGCACAGCAATTTTAAACCTCCGAGTGCACCGAAATCATCTCATAAAAACCATCTGTTCCCCGGGAGTCGAAATAAAACTATAAGAACATTCAGTTTCAGAACTACACAAAAACATAAGCATAAGAACTAGGGATGTAATTTTTTTGGATCTTAAGGGGGGAGCCTGGTTTATAAGGTCAAAAAAATCATTTTTTTTTTTCGTTTTAAGCGATTCCTAATATATTTCAGAATATTCACACAAATTGTGGCGGCCGCCGTAGCCGAATGGGTAGGTGCGTGATTACCATTCGGAATTCACAGAGAGGTCGTTGGTTCGAATCTCGGTGAAAGCAAAATTAATAAAAAACATTTTTCTAATAGCGGTCGCCCCTCGGCAGGCAATGGCAAACCTCCGAGTGTATTTCTGCCATGAAAAAGCTCCTCATAAAAATATCTGCCGTTCGGAGTCGGCTTGAAACTGTAGGTCCCTCCATTTGTGGAACAACATCAACACGCACACCACAAATAGGAGGAGGAGCTCGGCCAAACACCTAACAGAAGTGTACGCGCCAATTATTTATTTTTTTTATTCACACAAAGTTACAGAGCCTAATTCTCAATATTTCTGTAGATACAAAGCCAAAGGTAGGCGAGCGTTAGGTAGTTCCGCTGTGACCGGACAGCTATAGTACAAACTTTATCTTCTTTTCTCGACTTTTCATTTTTAAAATTTCTTTGAATTGGCGTATATGAATGAAAAAAAACTAATGAACCTTTTGAAATGAATCATAGCTTGTTCCCTTCAGTATTAAATTCTCTTCTATTTGAACTAACAAAATAGATAAAAAAAACTTTTCAAGATTTTTATACCAAGTTGAAGTTTTTTTTATAGAAAGGCATATTTTCTTTAAAACCTCCAAAAAGTTGAAATTTTTGAATTTCTCTCAGTTTTCTTAGTTCATCTAGAATAAAAAATCATGATAATTAGAAATCCATTTGAATTTTTTGCTTTAGATAATAATTACGAGCTGTATCTTGTACGCCAGTTGGAAACTCCAGCGTTGCAGCGCTCTACTAATTTCTATGTTAAACATTTTTTTCAACTTATTTTAACCAGTACAAAAATTTTTTATACTTTTTAAATGTTCATTAAAAGATAGAAAAAACTTTGCAGTGCTAAATTAATTTTTTCCTTAAAAAAAAAATCGGAAAGTGATGCAATTTTTAGACCTCATAAACCAGGCTCACCTCTTAATAGATCCTTGGTTTTCGGGATCTTATATTAGCCAAGTCCCCAGATCCCGGGCGTGTCCTGAAATTAATAGGTTTTTGAGCAACTCTCTTTATAAAATTATTTTAAATCGGTGTTTTTGGTTGATATTAATAAATTTTAATAAAAGCAAGTGAACGCGTGTATGGAAAATCAGAGGTTTCAACCGGATGATTTAAATATTGTTATCATATATCATAGTTTATCCAAAGTATGACTCATTTATGTGCCCGGCCGAAATTAAATAAAGTGTGAAGTTTATAATATAGGGTGGGCCATGTAAAATTTGTCTTTTGAATCGGCTATAAAAAAAAAACTAATCAATATTTTTTCAAACTTTTTTTTTTATTTTGAAGATTGAACATTGTCATTTATGAATGAAAAATAATATCGTTCAAATGACTACCACGACTGGCTTTACGGTAGGCCATTCGATCAACCCAATTTTTAAGCACATTTTCGATTGTTTGGGCTCCAATTTCATGAATGGCAACTTCTATTTCGTGTTTTAAAGCATCAATCGTCTTTGGGTGGTTCGCATAGCATTTGTCCTTAACGGCTCCTTACAAAAAATAGTCCAACGGGCTAAAATCATAGCTCCGAGGCGGTCAATTGATATCGGAATTTCGGCTGATTATTCGGTTTTCAAAAACGGTAGCCAAAAGTTCGAGTGTAACTTTGGCAGTGTGACAAGTTGCACCGTCCTGTTGAAAACAAACAAAAACTCGTTGAGCATGTCACGGCAACGCTCGCCATTTACTGTAACCGCGGAAGAAGAAGAAGACTCACCACTTTGGAAATAGGCTTTCCATATTTTCCAATTTTGTTCAAGCGTATAGCGTCCCATTTCGTAAATGTTGAACCTTTAAATTATGAATACATTTGCCATGTCATTTGTGTTACCATTCTCAAAAAAAAAGGTGGTTCAAAAAGCAAACGCTATATGGTCCACCCGTTATATAAAATATGTAGATCAGCGAGTTACTTTTTGGGATTCAATTTTATCTGTTTTGATTAAAGTGTGATCATAAACGAAATAAAGCATTGACCTAAACGTAAACCAAATTTATTGCACCAAAGCTAGCAGAAGTACCGTTCTGCTTTAACACTTTGTGGCTAAATAGTTGATAGAAATTGAGATTTTTTTGACCGGCTTTTATCGCCACCATTGCAAAAATATCAATTTCAAAATTAAAACCACTGACAGATACGCATTTCTATTCAATGAAGTTTTCCAGCTGCTATTTAAGGCCCTATGCAATTTATCCTTGGCTTGAAGTCCTGCCGTGAGTGACTGAATTACTGAATTTTTAGCTGTTATTCTTCGCATCCGAAAAACAAAATTCTTCGCCAAACACAAGCTCATCTGTTTTATAAAAGAAAGACGTTGCAAACGCTTAAAAATATTCCCAGCAATCCCATGATTAAGATATGTTGTTCTCGAGGTTTTTGGAACTTTAAATGACTGAGATTCCGGGATTGGAATCCCTAATAAGCTACTAAAAATAAAAATAAGCCCCACCGATGATTTTACAAGGCTATGTAGCGTTTATTTATTAGAACTTTCTTTTACATAACTAGGAAATTTGCACATATGTTATTAAAGAACATATTTTAATATTTTTTAAGAGTAGGGTAAGCTGTGAAGCAAGCATCTGGGTTGAGGGGAAGGTGGCACTGATTTCACTGCTTAATCCTTTCGAGCAGCAAAGTTTGCGCCTCATTTAGGCTCTTTTTTGCTCCTTTCCCAATTATTTTCTCCAGGTTATGTTCACTTATTTTACTGCTTAGTCGGCAACGAAGATTATGCTGAGAGGCTAGCAGAAGAAGATGAATCCGTTACGTGACTACATTCAGCAGAATGGTCTTATAGTCATTCTCTAGCAACTCCTAACAAACATTTTTCATATCTTTTTTTATTCTGTATTTTAAACACATTTATAATCTCTTTAAATTTAAATTTATTCATTTATTCATTTTAGTAAGTCAAGAAATACAAAGTTTCTGACAGACTACATAGAACTAAGAGTATTTATATAGAAGTAGTTAACAAAATTAAAGCTTAGGAAACTAAATTAACAAATATATGCTAGGTAATTATTTAGATTTCTTACAAAGGAAGACATTTTTTAATTGGGCATTAAATACAAGTTTCGCCCTGAAAAAGTCTAAATCCAAAAGGGAGGCGAGATAGTTAATGTCACACAGCGTTCTAACAGGAGGCGCATTGGCACAATATAATGTCCTCCTAAAGCCAACATGAAAAATTTTGCAACGGCGAAAATTCCTGCAAGGAACATTAAAATGTATTCATTTTAGAAGAAACGGGCAGTCAATTAGTCCATTAAAGAGATCGAAGATAAAAGAAACTGCCTGAAACGTACCTCTGTCACTTAATGGACAGAGACTAATCAAACGACAGCGTGAGTCGTATGACGGTTTGGGGTCTGAGAAATTGAATGAATGTAGCGCGAAACGCACAAACATTTTTTGAACCCTTTCATCTCGATTTATATGGACTGCATGATAAGGTCTCCAAATAAAAGAGGCATAATAATCGGCAGTTAATCAGGTAGAAACCCACTTCTTATACCATTTTCGGGTTTTATATTGAATCGCAATATATTGAGTTAGGGCAAATATAGTATTGATCTGAGAAGTCAACTCCTTTCATATATTTGTTATACACTAATACACAAGTTGGCTTAATTATATCATGACTAGTCTTCCTGCCGCCGTAGCCGAATGGGTTGGTGCGTGATTACCATTCGGAATTCACCGAGAGGTCGTTGGTTCGAATCTCGGTGAAAGCAAAATTAATAAAAACATTTTTCTAATAGCGGTCGCCCCTCGGCAGGCAATGGCAAACCTCCGAGTGTATTTCTGCCATGAAAAAGCTCCTCATAAAAATATCTGCCGTTCGGAGTCGGCTTGAAACTGTAGGTCCCTCCATTTGTGGAACAACATCTAGACGCACACCACAAATAGGAGGAGGAGCTCGGCCAAACACCTAACAGAAGTGTAAGCGCCAATTATTTATTTATTTTTAGTCTTCCTGTTTTTTCCCCTTATTTTTGCCATGGAGGCGTCTTTAATAGTTGACACCATTCAGACAAGCCAGCCCTTCCAAATAAGAAGATTGACCTCTTCCTTCCGTAACCCCAATTGTTCCCTTTTTGTTCCACAGATTGTTATTTTATTTTTCAACAATATTTCAGCCGTAGACCTATTGTAGTAATTATCTTCATAAATGTGGTACCACGAACCAAAGTATGTACACAAGGCTGCAAAATTGACGTGATTGTTGCGTGTAATTTTTTCTCCTCACCTGAATAAATTTTAAGGTAGCATATAAAGCCAGTCTCACTTAAGCTAACCATCCTGACTGAAATTCCATACTTTGTAAGTTTTTGAGAATTATACGTTCTGAATTTTAAGACATCTTCTTCAAGGAATCATTGCCTGATCACAGGACAACTGCTGTCTGAGTGTATAAATCGATTGAAATTTGGGTAAAAAATAATCCGAAAGGGGTTTCAGTTTTGAAAGTCTGTTGCTAGAAACTGGATTTTGCAAATTGTCTTTAAAATGGAGAAACGTAAATATTTCTTCGAAGTACTTTCTTGACATAATCTTTGAAAATATAGGGGCTTCTAGTAACAGATCGGTTGACCTACATTGTCTCCAGTGTGACTTTCGAGTTTGTCCGATTATAATAATTAATCCCAGAAACGGTTTCATGTCAGTCTATTTTAAACATTTACCACAACTTTTAGATAATTTTTCAGTCTGTTGATGGATACAGAGTTGTTTGCACCGCAAGCAAATCGAAAAAGTCGTTACCGAAGATTAACTTTGTCACTTCACTAATACTTCTAATACTTTGTGGGTTACTACATTCAGCAGTTACACCAGGCACATTCTTCTGAAAAAATAGAGGCATTTTCTCCAACATCATAACCGTTATCTTAATTTTCAGAGTGACTCTCAATAATTATGGTTTTCCGTCGTTTTGTTGGTCTGATATTTCTATCATCTGAATCAGAACTATGTTCTGAAGAACTAGCATTAGACGTCGACAGTCTGACAAATTATCTTCACAAAATTTTGCTTCAAAAAGTTCGCAATGGACCATTTCTAAAAATTTAAGAATAACGATTTATACATCGCCTCCTAACTGAAAAAATGTAAAACAACTTGATCTTACCACGTTCGCTTATAATCTGAGACTTTTTCAATAATATATTTACAGTTTGATTGTAAATGTAACGAAGACAAATCGTAAACATTAACCTCAACGATCCCGGTCAACAAGTTAAAATACTATATCTTTCGTATTGCCATTTCGTAGTTTAACATCAATTTCAATTTTATGCTCCTTATTCATATTGACCTTCACGGTATTAATTGCAGCCTTCAGAGAATGAGAATGAGGATATTCATTAGTCTCACGCTGAACTACCTATACCCCAAAAATTTTCAGCCATCCAAAGTTGTGTCGCCATGAGTTTATGTGAAGGAGCAGAGTCTTGCTGAAAGATGTATGGGCTGTCACCGCGTACACTATTAACACAGGCTTTTACTACTGTCTCTAGAACCTCGCGATGTGTATATAGCAGAATTCACTCGAAACCCTCGCGTGAAGAAGGTGTGTTGTGGTGTGTCCTTTGTTGCTCACTGCACCTAAAACCTTAACAGTGGGTGAAAACTTAGCATGTAAAAACTTAACATAGCCATCTAACATTTCTGTGGTCGGCTTTGGTCAAAATTTTATTCGTCAGCGCATCTCAGGCGCTTCAGGGTGTTTAATTTTGCTTAGAAGCTGTTTTGATCGGGTAGCAAGTTGTTCTCGTGTTTGCTCCGCCATAAACTGTCTTCTACGCATATCGTAGAATTTATACCGGAGATCTTCATGGACAATTCGACGGATAAGACTCTCAGAAACATAAAGCTCCCTCACAAGAGCCTTTATTTATTTTGCAGGGTCCTCGTCAATGATCGGTTGCACTTGTTGAATGCATTCCGTGAATCGGACAGTGTTAGAATGTTCCTGATGCTTCCAATTCACGGCGAACCTTATGAACGAGTGAAAGGGCACACTTAAGAAAATTAGAGATTTATAATTTGGTTTGATTTGTATATATAGCGATGATAACTGCATGTCTCTTCATTTCGGGAATTAAATTGTGGTCCTCCATGTCTTATTTCAAAAATAATGGTTTCTGAAAGTTATTGCCACATACATAAATGCATGTGCTCAAATAGCTTATGCATCCTGTATATTTGTAAATATTTACAGGATGTCGAAGTCTATAGTGATTTAAAAGAGTTTACGAGCGAAAAGTATAGTTCCCTACGTACCATATATCTTTCGAGAGACTTAATGAACTAAGACATTTTCTTAGTTGTTTTGGAGGTATTTCTGAACTCTGCATATATTACCATTGTTGTAGTTGTGAACGGATAAAACATTTGACTGAGACTTGTATGCTTGCAGCTATAAGAAATAATAAGCACAATTCGCTAAAGCTGAAATGATTGTACCTAACCGCTGGGCAATCCGAATGATGCAATAGCATTCTTGTCACTTTTTGAACTTGATGCATTCCCCGATCAGCAGAATATGCACCAATCTTGCTTTAAGGTAGTAATCGAATCATGTGCCAATCTTCATAATCAGATGACATTACATTGTTCAATTTAATTCATAATAGTAGAGTTTAGTAGAACTTATGAACGTGCCACAGTTTTTTTTACAAGCGTTACATCATTCAAAATGGCTTAAGTTCTATTATCTTTTTACTGACAGCGCACTAACAGTAATCGTCAGGGTCTAAAAGAAGCTGGTGAGACAGAAATGATCTCAGGAATCGGTCGCATTGTGCCGCATGCACCTCATAGGAATTCAAATGAGTTCAATGAGAAGCAAGTAAGTTTGGATATAATAATAATTTAATGTATGCTTAGTACTCATTTTATTAGTTTCATAGTCTTAATTTTAAATAAATTGTTGTACTTTTGTGTTGACAGCAGACCAACAATTTTGAGGGACCTAATGCCGATGATGTGAGAAAAGGAGTTCTTGAAACCGAAAGTGCCCTCGAATTTGCTGCTCGTAATAAGACTCAAGTAAGCTTTTTTTTTTGTATCAATATAATGCTAAAAAATCATTAAAAATTCAGTAAAGGCTAACGTTGAAAAGTAGTTCGAAACAATTGTTACAAATTATCACATTTAGGTGTTCATGTACCCAAAAAACTTGCCAAGTAGGAGAAAGGGAGAGAGCAAAATGACATTTCATTTTGAGGGAAAGTTGCAAGTTTTTACTGGATAAACATTTACTTGCAAGAATTCGCAAGTGGGAAAAACTGCTGTTCGTAAAGTAAAAACGAACACGAATCGAAATTCGCGAATTGCAATTGTTAATGGAATGTTCTTCATCTGACAGCGCTGATGATGAAATCGTTATTTTGCTTTTATTGGCTTTATTTTTTATTTTTTTTAATTTAATACGATCTAATAATTTTAATACAAGTGAAAAAATTTTAATTTTTGTGATTTTTCGTGCCAACAATTTAATAAGCTGTTCGCAAGTTGTTACTGATTTTGAGTTCATGTACTTTTTTTGATATTTTCCTTTTTGATAGAGAGAATTCTCAGAAATTAAGGGGTTACATGGGTTTCGTTAGTTCAAAAAATCGATTTATTTTTTTTTTGCTTATTAATTTCTACAACATCTCAGGAATATTATCCTAAATTTTCAAGTCGATCCGAACAATAAATTCGGAGTTACAGCCTTTGGAATGTGTGCGCTCCAAGCCACTTTTATTGCTACTCAAAACTTTAAACGCGTTTTTCTCGGAACTGTGTTTTCAAAGTCGGTTGTCAAATGTTCTCGGAAACTACTCAACCGATCTTGATGAAATTTTACACAGGTGTTGGAAATACAATTTACTCGTGCTTGAACGAAGGATTTTTTTTTTTTTTTTTTCAATTACAACTATTTAAAACAAACAAAATGTCAAGCAAATTTGACCGCAATTTTCTGTTTTTTGGAAAAATGTCTGCCAAAATTCGAATTTTTTCTTTTTTTTCTTTCCTTCGCTCAAGCACGAGTTTATGGTCTTAACTAAAACACTTATTTTTGTTTTTCCATTTTTGATGAGCCTGTCAGGAGTTATGCTGACAACGCGGACGCACCTTTTTTTCCAGGGGTCACCGGAAATGACGTCAGAATGGAGGATTTTTAATTTTTTTTTTTTTTGAAAATTTCAGAAATTATTCTTTAAATATGTATCTATAAGACAGAAAAAAGTTTGAATTAAATAAATAATTTTTTACATTGAAAAAAAAAAAAAAATATATTGAAAATAGGCCTGTTTTTACCCGACGAAACCCTTGTAACCCCTTAAGTTAACGGACCTAATCTAAGATAGGCAATTGAATAACAAATTATTATTTTTTTCTCGCAGGGCAAATCCAAACCGGAAAACAAGAAATTCACATCAACGGACAGTCTGTTGGATGATAGGCAATGCATAATTTTGGCTGAAATTTATAAGTCGCATCCTTGCCTTTGGAATGAAAATGACATCGCTTATAGGTTCGGAAATAGACGCAACGAAGCATTAGAAGCTGTTTACACGGAATTCAATGCCAAAACTGGATTAAACCTGGCTCATCTTGATTTGGAGAAGGAAGTTTTGCGTTTGCGAAAAATCTGTTCAAATGAGAAGAAAATGAAAATCGCATGCAAACTGAATAAATTAGTTTATAAAACAGCTTGTACTTATTACGATGACATTGCATTCCTCGAGGTCGACGTTCCGCCTTTTGAGTGCTCAATATGTGAAAAATTGTTACCTGGTTTAGGTCAACTTAAAGTGCATTTAGCTTCTCACGATGGTTCGTTACCATTTAAGTGCCCTATCTGTGGACATGGATTCCAGATAGGGTCCAATTTAACAGTTCATTTACGAAGGCACGCACAAGACTACATGTATAATTGCGAAGTGTGTAATAAACCTTGCGCTACATCAACTGAGAGAAAAATCCATATGCGTTCACACACAGGCGAAAAACCTTTTGTTTGTTCTATGTGTGGTAAAAAGCTTTTAACATCATCTCATTTGTTATTACACACAATGCGACATGAAAAACGAACCCGTCATAAGTGTAAATTTTGTTCAAAAACGTTCTATGAAACAGGAACCTTAAAAGAACACCTTTTGGTACACAACAAATTGCGAGACAATATCTGCAATGTTTGCGGCAAAGGATTTAAAAGTAAAAAGCAACTGGGACAACACAAACTTATCCATGATGCAGATAAAAAATATGTATGCAAAATATGTGGAAAACGTTTTGCGCAATCCGCCGGCCTTTGTGGACACATGAGATCACACGGTCCCAAGTAGTCTACGTAAAGCACAAGTAAAAGTAAAATTCCTACTGAAGATAAGGGTTGCATACACTCTGAAGTATTTTTGAATGCTCAACTCAATTTATGTGTACAATAAATAAATTTAATAAGTTTATCATAGCTTATTCATATTAGGCAAAGTGTCGATCAGGCACTTTTCTTATTAAGCCGTAAGAAATAAATTGCTTATAAACGTACTACATAAAACCTTGGCTTTCTCCGATCATAGCTAGTTGTTTTTGTTGTTGTAGCAGCTTGCTAAATCCTGTAAGAGCAATGTAGTTTCCGGTCGTCTTCGTCTAGTTGATCTAACCGTAGGCTCAGGAAACTGGAGAGGGATGTTAGGTGAACAGGTGAAAATGTAGTTAGTGCGGGGTGCTTCACATACCGGACATATGTTTTTTGGTATGAACGTAATTGTGCCAAAGTAACGCGGGTATTCCGTGGTAGCTGGCGCTCTTCAGCTGCTGTGAATGGTAATTGGAAGAAGAAGATGGTAAGTGTCTCTCGATGAATGCCATTGAGCGTATGTCTAAACGCTGGTTGGTCCAGTAGTTGTCAGTTCGTTTTATTCTGGATGTCTCCCCAGTAAACTAGCCCTGTCTAGAGCATAGATAGCACTTGTTTATCAACGAATTTAGTGATTTGACAAATAAACGCAAATTTATTGCGTTGAAGAATAAGTTTAATAGATGTTTTGATTTTGTACATATACAGGCAAGAACGATTTTTGCAACTAAATCAAAATACAAAATTTGATGAATTTAAAATGTATTGATTAATAATAAAATAATTTTGATTTCATAACTAAACTAAACCCTTTTTAATTAAAAAACCAAAAAAAAAAACGTTAACTTTTCGGCTGAAAAAAAATTGGAAAAGTAATGAATTACAATCACAATGAATTAAAAAGCATTAGCGGCTAGGCCATCAGCTTTACCTAACATAAGTATTTATATAATAATATTCGTGTACAATTTAGATTTCAAAATACAAATTAATTTTGTAAATAAAGTGTATAAAACTTTTAATGTTTTCTGCGTTTACTTCGGACAGAAGTTCTTCTATTGTGTGGCTTGATATTGATTGTCTTATTGAATGTAATGCTTCACAATTTGTAACGATGTGTTGGATAGGAAGTGTCTCTTCGTTGCAGAATTGACAAACGTGGTTTTGTGGGTTGTTGTTTTGAAAGAGGTTGCTGTGGGTCAGACGTGTATGTCCAAGCCGAAAACGGGTATAAATAATCGTGTTTCGCCTTGTGGATGTTGCTGGGAAGATTGGAGGGTTGAAGCTTGGATTAATGCATTTATAATAATGGTTTATGTTTTGCCATCGTTGTAACATTTGTTGTCGATTTGCTTTGTTAGTTGCGTTTTTAGGTAGACCTTGTTAAAACTGTATACTGTGTGTAACCGCGACTTAATGGCAAGTTTTGCTGCTGCGTCTGCTAAGGTGTTTCCACGTATTTCAATATGGCTAGGGATCCAAAACAACTTTATTTTTTCAGGGTTTGATATTAGCATATCTCTGATTTGAGATATCAATATATAATAATATTGCACAATCAAAACTAGTACATAAGTGTGCGTAATAGCTCTTTCCTAGCGCTAAATTGTAAGGAGTAGTAGTAGTAGTGAAGGATGGTTCCATATCGCACCCTAAATACAAAAGGGTCACAACTCAAAATTTTCCACACTCGAGCTTGACTTGTTTACAGTAGCACAGAAAACAAACTATGTGACATATCACGCTGAAATTTGCCATATAAGCTTATAACAGTCCTACCAAAAAATTTATTTCCTCCGCGGACCGTTTTATTGATAACGTCTCGTTCATATTTGAGCAGAAGTACATTTTGAGTTGCGACCCTTTTGTATTTAGGGTGCGATATGTAGAAGTCCATGCGAGTGGGGAAAGTTACTGATCGCCATTCACTTGGGAGTGGTCAGGACGATTCTTCTGCATATGGTTCAAGCAGCCCACAACACCCGGGATTAGTCCAAGTATCCGCTGGGTAGCTTCCGAACACCCGTTCGGGAGTGAGCTAAAGTGAGACGGGGAATCATTCCAGGATAGCTGGTTGTGCGCTGGGTTTGGGACCCGCCACTGGGAAGGCCTCCTCTGCGTTGGAAAGATCAGGTGGAGAAGGACTTGACTTCACTTGGTATATCCACGAGAAAGAAACGACTGGCGCGCTTTGTTAAACTCGGCCAAAATCGCGTAAGCGGTTATCGCGCCAATTAAGAAGTAGAAGCCTTTCCAACAAATAAATTAACCAATAAATAAAAAAAATGTTCCTCTTATTTTTAAATATATTTGTACTTACCCGAAGGTGTAAAAATAATTTAATAATTTTTAAACTTATTCAAAATATATGTAGGTTTATTTTTGTAGCAGAAGCTTTCCAAATTTTGAAAATAGTTACATAATTTGCACAATGCACGCATGTTGTAGTCAACTTTTGCTGAAAATAGCCGAAAACAAGTTAACATATCCAAAACAATTTACTAATTTAGTAAGAATTTTGTAAATAAATGTAGAAAGCCTTTTTTATTTGAACCTGTAATATTATTAATATAAAGCTTTCGAATGCAGAACTTAAGAACTGATTTGAGTTTCGATTGTGGTTACTCAGTTAACAGACCTTCTAAGAACTGAAAGCTTCTGGTTTTGTTCAATAAATACTGCATCATAGTTTTTTTCGCCCTTTATCAATCGCCGAGTTATCGCTTAAGAAAATTTCAGCCAAGCTGTCCGCCTCAGAGGAAGTTTTCTTTGCAGATAATTTTGTGCCATGTGACTTCATATGTCCGCTAAGACCCGCATATTGTGCAAAGCGTTTCCCACAAATCTTACACAAGTATTTTTTTTCTACGTCATGGATACGTTTGTGCTGCCTTAATTGCATTGGACTTTTGAATCCTTTATTGCATATTTCGCATATCTGGTCTCTGATAATTCGGTGAACACTCATGTGTTCTCTATATAATCCCTTAGTATAGAAACCTTTAGCGCACACTTCGCATTTATGTCGCGGTCGATTTTCATGACGTCGCATATGGGTATTGAATTTAGACGCAGTTTGAAATTTGTTACCACATATATCACAAACGTATGGTCTTTCTCCTGTATGATAACGCATATGGACTTTTAATTCGGTTGTCGTTGCGCAGGGCTTATTACACACCTTACAACTGTACGTATAATCATGTACATGTCTTCGTAAATGCACTGTTAAATTAGTCGCCAACTTAAAGCCATGCCCACATATATGACATTTAAATGGCAGCGAACCATCATGAGATGCTAAATGAATTTTGTAGAGTCCTGAACCAGTGATTACTTTTCTACATACCGTACATTCAAACGGGTTAACATCGACTTCGAGGAATGTTATGTGTTTGTAATAAGGGCAAGTTGGCTTATACGCGATTTTTTTTTGCTTACACATTATTTTTTCTTTCTTTTCGATAGAACACGATTTTCGCAACCGTAAAATTTCTCTTTCCAAATCCTGTTGCTCTAAATTTAATCCAGATTCGTTGTTAAATTCTTCACATACAGATTTTAATGCCTCCCGACGCCTATTACTGAACCGATAGGCAATGTCTGTTTCATCCCAAAGGCTGGGATATCTCTGGTATATATTGGCAAGAATGATAAACTGGTCATCATTTAAAAGGGCTTCGGGCGGTGGCGTCTTCTTATAAACAAATCTGGAATTTTCCTGTAGAAAAAGAAAACATCCCAACTATTACTTTCCTTTCCGAATGGGCTAAATAAAATATAAATATATAGTATTGATCAATCAATGTGCACAATGCTTTGAACACAAACGTTAGTCATAATGAACAAGAGAATTCTATTAAAAGATAACATAACATATTATGAAAACATAAATCCACAAATATGATTTAGAGTCCCAAAATTGCCTTGAGCAAGGACAATTGATTGGAACGTTTTTTTTTTAATCATATCGGAAATAGAAATACAGAAAATGTTTATGAAATTTTTTCAAGGGCTTGTTTGAGCTCATGAATACAATTTTTAACATCCACAACTAAATTTTGATAACCAGGAAATATATAATTTCCACTAGCTTACCGGTATTTGCTTTAAGTGTCTCTTTGCGCTACGTATTTCCTTTCGCTTTTCATTATCCAATAGAAAACTCATTGCATCAAAATAGTACAAAGTCGATTTTTCAAATGCCGATATTCGTTTTGATTCTCTCCGAAAAGTAGTTCGTAGTCTATATATTTTTTGCCTCACGTCATCTTTTGTGGCACTTGGATACTTTTCTCTATACTTGGCAAGTAAAGTTTCATACTGTTGGTCTCTTGTCAACCTATCAGTATAATCGGGACATTTTGGGTCCCACAGTGCCGTTAATGAACCGTAGGTTTCGATAAGTTCGATGACAAATTTCCGTTTGGCACTACTTTTTCTAATCTCTTTTCTATTTTCTGTTTCATCTTCCACGTCTAGTGCGTCCTCTTCCAAGTCCGATTCGCTATCGCTTATAAAAACTTCTTCTGTTACCTGAGGCTCTTCTGGGGGTGCTAAAGTTTGCTACATATAAAAACTATTAAGTCTGACGGACAAATAAAAATTTAATTAAAACTTACACTTGCATCGCTGTCTTCACTCATATATTCTTTTTTATTTGCGGAGCTATCCATTTCGGTTTCATCCAATTCAATTTCAACTCTTTCAAAGCCTCTTAAAACATATTCGGAGCCATCGATTCCCTGTAAAGGTTCTTTTTTATCGCAATCTCCAAACAATTCTCATCTTACCTCCACTGCTCTTTCTGAAAGCAGGTTAGACTCCCGGTCTTCTATTTCTTTGTTTACTAAATCTCGAAGACCTTCCTTTGTGTCTTCTTCCTCTAAATTTGGCTCACTTATTTCGGAAAAATGGTCCGTGTACATGTGTTGCATAAAATTATCTAAATCTAAAAATGAATAGTCGCAAAATTCGCAGTTCAGGTAAAATTCTTTCTTTCCCACTGACAAAATTGTGGTAATTTCGCCACATTTTTTTAAAGAACTGCATTCCAAAACTTGCTTATCGAATCCTAAAGCCATTTTAAGCTTAGAATAGTGATATATGAAATTGAATTCCTTTTTAAGCCGCTTAATTATTACTTAGTGATTCTTCAATACTTGTACTTGAAAATAAATAATCGATACTTTTTCCCTGAAGCATGTTTGTTTTTACTCGAGCCATTTCGAATGTGGTACTTAGTGTCGATACTTTTGCAATATTTGCATCTGACAACGCTGTGACTATCAGTCATAATGCATTCATTCATCATCAGTTTCTCGCAAGGCGAATTTATTACAGGTGACAGCAAACACATATAAGTAAAACCCTACATGTATTTGTTGTTGCGTTTGGTGCAAGCATCATGTCAAAATCAGCAAGCAAATGTAAACATACGAATGTAAACATACCAATACATACAAACAAAGCATATCGTTTTGACGTAAGCCATACCTACGGCGAAAAATTCAGCTGGGTGAATGCTGTCACCTTATTAAATCCACCTTGGTTTCTCGTTTATTTTGCTTGTAACTATTGATTTTCAAAAGTTAAGATTTTGCAATAGAAAATTATGACTTTTGAGGAAACCAAGAGAAACTTGTGCTAGACAAAGTTAATCTAAAGGGGTTCATCATAATATTGAAGAAAGGAACAATTATGTGAAACACCTAATTTGAAGAAATCCATTGGAGAAGTTGGAAAAAATAAAACTTTCTTTTCCGACACTATACAATTTCACGTGCGTATTTAGTTTGTGGTGGCTGCTCTTGCGATATATAATTAGACAGAAAAGGAGCTTCTTATTGTTATAAATATACTCAGAAGTTTACCATGCCACATAAATACATCGACGCATTTTGTCACTGAATTTACAAATTTGTTTTTCATTGTAAGCTCCAACCCAAGGCGCATTCAATAAAGGTGGTAGCACTAGACCAACAACAATGCTTTGTACGTTTGATTGTCAAAGCAAAGTATTGGCAAAGTGAAAAACAATGTATGAATTCGCCTTGTTTCATTCTAGGCTGACAGCCACATGGACACGGCGAAAGAAAAAAATAAATCAGCTGATTTACAGATACCACATATAATAGATTCGCCTTGCCCCAACCGGAGCTAAACGAAATTACATAATATGTATATGCAATATCTCATTATAGCACTGCACATATACATCTGTAACGCGCCGCTTGCATGCTTCAATGGTGTTGAAACTGTAAAATGTTCAATTTTTATTTACAGAAATGCCCAGTTAATATTTCTTCATAATTTCATTTCATAGTCCAGGCGCGTTCAGTAAATGTGGTGATACTAAACCAAAAACAATGTTTTGCACGTTTGATTGTCACAGCAAAATAGAAAACAATATGAATGAATCTGTGCTGACAGTCGCATGGACACGGGGAAAGGAAAAAAAAAACTGATTTAACGGAACACCTAAGAATGATAGAGAAAGAGATTGCACCTTCCGAATTCGCCGCACACACACATACATTCTAGCCACGTTGTCTTCCGCCTAAAAACGCAAAAAATGCATTTGGAGGCCTTATATTCATTTGTGCTTTAACAATTTAACACACGACATTTCGTTTGCATTAGCGTATTTAGTTTTAATCTCACAAAACACAATCTCACAAAACCCAACACGCAATTTCTCCTACTTTTGTTTGTTTTGTATTTCAAAGTGAGCTGACGTCAAAGTAGAGTAACTGTTGCTTAATGGCGTCACCTAAGATACTCAATTCGCCTTGTTGGTAATCAAAATTTAATCTGAAATCAATTGCTAATAAACTGTCTTATAGATTGGCTTTAATCGGCCGGCTTCTTATTGGCCCGTCTCATTCCTGCAACGAATTTGACTGGCAGCAAAATAGGTTATTTAATTGGAGTTCAACGCGAATTGAGTATCTAAGGTGGCGCCATTGAAAAGCAGCTACCTTATTTTTCACGATTTTAACAAGTCTGACGCCAGTTCTCTTCGCAATACAAAACAAACAAAAGTAGGAGAATTGAAATGTTTGTGAAAATTCCGTGAATGGCTTGGTAGTATTGTGATTTGTGAAATTAAAACTATACAAACTAATGCAAACAAATTGCCGCGTGTTTAATTGTTAAAGCGCAAATGAATAAAAGGCCTCCAAATGAATTTTTGGAGTTTTTAGGCGGAAGACACTGTGACAAGAAAGTGTGTGTGTGTGCGTATAATTTCTTGGGTTTGTTCTTTCCATTGCTTTTGCCTGCTCTTCTTCTTCTGAAACAAGTAATTCCCCTTCCTTTTGCTTGATTATTCATGGGGTCTTAGGACACGGCGAATTCGGAAGGCGTAATTTGTTTATATTCTTCTTCTTCACAAACAAGTAATTCCTTTCCTTTTGCTTGTTTATTCATGGGGTCTCACGACACGGCGCATTTGGAAGGCGTAATCTGTATTCTATCATTCTTGATTGGAGACGAAGGCGCCAAATACTTGCCGGAACGTACAAAAACTTGCAACTTTCTACTTTTCCAGTACGGGAAGTGCGGCGAAAATGACAACTCTTTAAAGAAGAACAATTTTGTATCGCTCAAATTTGTATCTATGTTTTTTATTATACCAAATTAAATGCTGTAAATACATGGAATTTAAAATAATTGAGTCATTGGAACTGACCCTTCTAAAAGAAAGAAAGAATAGAGAGGGGCTAAGCCTAACTAAGTTGTCCCCAAAAATTAATGTACATTGTGGTCGAAGCTATGGTCGCACCCACCGTCTATAACAACCATAAATTCTATTGAAACCCTCTTTTGCTTCAATAAATATTAATTTTATGATATATTTCACAACCAACTACAACTCTTTATACACAACGTTTTTTTTTTCTGTGTATATATGCGGCAATACTTTCATGTGGCAATTAGTTAGTTGTTGTTGTTATTGTAGTAGCGTAAACATTCCCCATACTTACATACGGTGAATGCTGCTGGAGGACAGTCCTTGGCCGGATATAAATCCGGGTCGTTTCGGTAACGTAGAACCGATTGTCGTGGAAACGACGTCACGTTAGTCAAATGCGTTGCCGCATCGGAACGATCCCATTGTGACAGGTCTGTTATTCAGGCCGGTATTTCACTTAAACTAGCCGAATGGGTTGTTGCATGACTACCATTCGGAATTTAGAGAGAACGTAGGTTCGAATCTCGGTGAAATGAAGAAAGTCTGTTTTAATAGCGGTTGCCCCTTGGCAGGCAATAACAAACCTCTCCTCATAAAAACTGTCTGATGGTCGGAGTCGGCTTAAAACTGTAGGTCACTCTATTTATGGAACAACATCAAGACGCACGCCACAATTGGGAGGAAGAGATCGGCCAAACACCCAAAAAGGGTGTACGCGCCAATTTACAAAAACAAAAAAAAAATACATATATATATATATATACCTTCAATACTTTTCCGTTTTGAAGAGGCCGACAGGAAATCCTTTTTTTCACAATATTCAAAGTTTTTTTTTTCAGGGTTTAAAATTACTAGTATATTTTCGGGAGCTATGCTTTTGTTCTTGCTTTGGCTTTGGTACGAAAGTAGTACGGCCCAAGCACTACTTTGGAGCTTTGCTGAGAAGAAGTGATGCACTCTTTGGTTGCTGCAGCTAGCATTTTGAAAGGAAAAATTTCTTTTCTGGGCAAATAAACATCATACCTTATGTCTCTTACCATGCCGGTCTTATTGAAGGACGGCCACCATTTAATAAAACAACCCTTAAAGAAATCGGGAGAGTTTCTAAGGAGTATTTATGGAATTTCGCATGTAGACGACGTCGAATTTCACAGACGACGAGCGACATAGACATAGTACAGCGAATAAAGATCTGATGGAGCAAACCCCTCAGCCTTGAAAGATTTTGATGCGGTACCTTATGGAGAAAGAAATAACTGGTACACAAGAAGAAGATTATTTTGCCGAATTCGGCCAGCACTTTATTTCATTCAAACGTATTGAATTGCTTATGTAGCTTACATTTGCATATTTATACAATTATTCTTGCTCTAAATTAAAGTTTCTCAATGGCACCGCAGATAACTTTGTACCATGAGATTTCATATGTGAATTAAGACCCGCACATTGCGCGAATCGTTTTCCACAAAGCTTACATACAAATTTTTTTTCTATGTCATGAATTAGTTTATGCTGTCGTAAGAGTTTAGTACTTGTAAATCCTTTGTTACACACATCACATATATCGTTCCGGACTTTTAAGTGAACATTCATATGCTCCTTTAATTTTCGTTTTTCATAGAATGACTTGGAGCAAATTTCACACTTATGTCGCGGTAGTTTTGCGTGACGTTCCATATGCCTACTGAATTCAGCCCATGATCGCATTGATTTGCCACAAATATCGCAAACATACGGTCTCTCACCGGTATGCAAACGTAAATGCGTTTTTAATTCTGTGGTCGTTGCACAAGGCTTGTTGCATACCTCACAATTATACATGTAGTCATGTACATGTCTCCGTAAATGAACTGTTAAATTTGTGACCAACCTAAAGCCATGCCCACAAACATGACATTTGAATGGTAGTGAACCATCGTGAGACGATAAATGGATTTTGAACTGACATGGACCAGAAACTACTAGACCACATATTAAACATTCATAAGGGGTTACATCGACTTCAAGGAATGAAATGTGGTCATAATAAGGGCATCTTGGTTTAAACACTAAGTTATTACGTTTACATGCTATTTTTTGTTTCTTCTCGTTTGAACATATTTTCCGTAGTCGCGCAGTTTCTTTTTCCAAATCATTTTTCACTAGGTTCAGCTTACATTTTTCATTCAACTCTTTAAGTACGTTATTCAACGCTTCACGACGCCTATTAGCGAATCTATACGCAATGTCCTTTTCATCCCAGAGGCAAGGATTCTTCTTGTATATTTTAGCTAATTGAATGAATTGTGCATCGTCTAAAAGGCTCTCCGATACAGTAAATTTTTTGAGAATTGGTTCCAAAGCATCCTGTAAAATACATAAGATTTTTTTTAAATAAGCATCACGTATCATCTATATTCTTAAAGTGGAAGTAAATAAGAAAAAAATATATATTACGGTGGAATTAATTCATTAATATTATGTTTTGTTACGAAAAACGACTGTCACGATTTTCCGTTTGCAGTCTACCTCGGAATTTTCGGGTTTAGCATAAGTATATATATAATGTGGAAGCTGGAGCTCTTCATCTGCTACAGGTGGTGGTTGGACTCCGATTACGGCATTCACAGGACGGGAGCTTAAGAAGGTGGTGACGGTCTCCCGGTGAATGTCGTTTATTGACTGTCTAAACACTGTTAGGTCCAGTAGATTTCGGTCAGTTTTGCCCTGGATTTCGTCAGCGTAGTTTAAGAGATGTCTCCTGCAGGGGTGAAACCTGCGGTAACATCGCAGCAGGAACTGCTTGCTGGAACATTCCCATGGCAGCCGGTTCTACGTTACCGGAATGACTCCGGGTTTTCCCGACCAAGGGCTGCCGCCCCAGTAAACTAGCCCTGTTTAGTGTACATATTTGTACATGGCTTTGCTTTAAATTCCCAATTATAGTGATTAGCTAATGACGTCTGAAAACAATTTCGACCTTACGACTATCCCAATTGTGAAAAATTTTAAAAGATGTGCAGATATCAGCAGAAGTTTCTATACCTTTTCTGCATAAATAACATATAACAACAGCTCACAGACCAACACGACAGCTGTTGTAGCTGCATTAAAGGAAGCGAAATTTCAGAGAACACATCATTTCTAAAATGAAACTGTACAAATGATTACGCCATCAAAACGTCCAGTCCAGACGAACAAAATTAAAAAAATATGACATTTTTTTATAAAATACGCTTGCCGTTGCCGTGTTGTTTTAAAAAAAATTCCACATTTTTTACATCTTATTTGTTATGATTTCATTAGTATTGGAAAATGTGTAAATATGCCGCATTTTTGCCTATATTTTACTCATTTAGTCAAATATCGTTTACTACCAAAGCTCCCTACACGAGACTTGGTATTGGCCATATCATCGTTACAGATTCACATCTATTGGATGGTGGTTATCTTATTCAGTCAACTCTTTTCAGAGTCAACTGTCAATGCGACACACCTAGCATTATTTTTATTCTGTACTGGAAAAAAATTATATTTTTTGCATTTTTGGGACATGCTGCCGAAGTGACAGCCCTTGGTCGAATATAAGTCAGGGTCACTCCAGTAACTTATAACCGACTGTGGGATTAACGGCCACTTTATATTAATTTATTTTGAAGCAAAATATTTAGTGTGTGTGTCCAAATGAAAAGGATGTCCAATTTAACACATTTTGCTTTGCCTACAAAAACTTTTACAAACATTCTCTCAATTCATCGCCATATAAAACTTACGCTTTCTGATAAAACGTGTGGAATGTACTAGACAGACAGACACCTCATTACGCTTTAGAATAAGTTTCATTGTTGCTAATTGCATTAAGGAATAATTTGCATACTTTGGAATACAAGCCCACTATTCCTTAATATGCGAATTTTCAAAACAAAATGAGTTTACCTGAATTTACCTGTGACTCATTATATCCATGAATATTTTTACGTGATTCAGAAAGTGGTATGATGTTTCGTAGAAAATTCATTGCGTCGAAATAGTAGAGAGTGGTTATACCAGATGGGGCGATTCGTCTCAATTCCCGCCTAAAATTTGAGCGAAGTCGCTGTATTTTTTGCTTAACGTCCTCCATCGTAGCTTCTGGATATTCCTCTTTATATTTTTTAAGTAAAATTTCATACTGTTCATTTTTTAGTACTCGGTTTTGATAGGACTTTAAATTTGTGTTCCATAATGATTGCAACGAGCGGTATACCTGAATGAATTCGATGATGAATTTTTTTTTATCGTCCTTTTCGTCTTTATTTTTGCAATGTTCCGTCAAATCAAGTTGTGCGTCACAGAGATCATAAGGGATCAAATCTGCATCACCATGAGTTTCATTTATTTCTTCTTTGAACTCACCGAAGTCGTTTGCTACTAAGGATTGCTGTAAAAAATTGATTGATTAAAAAATTTATTGGGTAATTCAAATTAAAAAAAGTTCATTCTTACTAGGCTTTCTGTATCCGTTATTTCTTCTAAAGCTGCACTTTCGGAATCTAATGAATTATTAATTCTATTTGAGTCTAATTCGATTTCAATTTTTTCAAAAGCTCTCAAATCATATTGTGTGTCATCATTTTCCTGTAAGATTTAAATTGAAAATCGGTTGTTTTCAACATATTTCAATTTACCTCAGAAAAGCTTTCTGATTGCATGCATATTTCCACGTCTCCTATTTCTTCTTCAGATTGAAGTGGGCACGATGTTAAACTCTGCTTCAAATTTAGTCCCATAAATTTGCTCAAATGCTCTTCGGAAATGTGTTGTATGAAGTCGTCCAATTTTAAAAATGAGGAGTCGCAAAACTCGCAGTTCAAGAAAAACTCTTTCTTTCCAATCGACATCAGTGTGGTAATTTCGCCACATATTTTCAAATCCTCATATTCAACTCTTTCATGATCGATTCCAAGTGCCATTGTATTGTATTTCATTGAAAATTTAGAATCATTAATGGTTCCTTAAAGCAAACTACCTTGTTTCGACAGCAGAAAATAAACAAACACAATTGTAAACAAATCGTCGATAAAAATGTTAAGCTAGGATACACTACTCAAGCGCGTTTCCAAAACAGGCAAATACAGAATTGCTCAAAATTGGAGTAGTACATGTGGGTATTTTCGTGTTACGCTAATCGAGTGACGCTCGTTTGAAGTAAAATTAAAATTTTTGGATTTTCTGACAGCTAGTTGAAATTTGATCAATCCGCTTGTACAGCAAGAATGATAGAATAAGAGATTGCGCCTTCTGAATTCGCTGTGGCGTCAGGCTCCGAAAATATACAAACAAAAAAGGGTAATTACAAAAAACAAAAAACGATTTAGAACTGTGGAGAATACAAAATGAAAAGTATAAAAAAAAAGTTGAAAAAAAAACAAGAATGGGATAGGTTTAAATGGCTTTAGTGCAGAAATAATTTCCGAACATGTTCCTACTACTATTAAGCTGGGACTAGGGTGAAATATTTGTCAAGAATTTTAAGTCTTCGTAGCTTTGTCCTGAGACAAGGAATCTTAACGTTGCGGATAACCTCTAGCAATAATTGTCTCGCATTAACAATTGCAGGCGTTACCAATTTGAGAATGTAGTGAAAAGTTTGGTATATAATATATACATATTTTTTCGCTATTAGCCATCATCCGCGTCTTTGCTATTTATCTTAACGCTATCAGTACAAAATCACATATAAAGTCACAAATTTTCAAATCACAATATAATCACTAATATTTACGAACATGCAAGTTCTCTTCTTTTTGTTTGTTTTGTAATGTTAAACAGCCTGACATCACAAAATATATTTAATTCGCCTTGCTTGTGTAGCTTGTTTGTAAACAAAGGTGGTAGCACCAGACCACGACATTGCAGAGAACCAAGGTGGATTTAATAAGGTGACAGCATGCACCCAGCTGAATTTTTCGCCGTAGGTATGGCTTACGTCAAAATGATATGCTTTGTTTGTATGTATTGGTATGTTTACATTCGTATGCTTACATTTGCTTGCTGATTTTGACATGATGCTTGCACCAAACGCAACAACAAATACATGTAGGGTTTTACTTATATGTGTTTGCTGTCACCTGTAATAAATTCGCCATGCAGAGAACGTTAATGTATGTGAATTGTCAAAAATGAAGTCTAACCGCCGCCGTGGTGAAACTTTGAACAGAGCTAAGTGAATTCTCTCTCTAGTATATTGGCTCTGGGCAGTTTTTGGCTTCTATAGGAAATCAAATTGACGAATGGCCAACGACATTTTGCACGACATTTGAAGGAGAGTATTTCTAACTCCCCTTGATAAACGAAATTTTCTTCATTTTATATTTTCGGAAAACTTAAATGTACATTCAAAGATACATATATTTGAATTATAAGCACCAAAATTTAAAATCAAATTAACTTAAATGTTCTCTGATTTTATTTAAAAGGAAGATTCCAAGATAAACAAAATACATTGTAAAACGACCTCACATTTTGGTGCGTTTAAGTAAAATTAAAACTTTATACAAATTACTTTACTGATTTACTGATTACTTTACTAATTTATTAATTAAATTAATTAGAGAAAATTATATACAAGTACATTGGCTCTGCTCAGTTTTTGGTTTCTGTATGAAATCAAATTGACGAATGCCGACGGCATTTTGCAAGGGATTTGCTTGTGCATTTCTATGCATTGAGGTTAGGTTAGGTTAGGTTTGGCAGCCGCATCGCACATAGAGACAACGATGCCACTTAGACCACGAAATGGGTCCGTTGTGAGCCGCGGGGGCTGGACTACATTTCCCTCTCCATATTGAACCATCCTGAGCTTTTGATAAAGCGTAAAAGGTTGTAGATACCTAAAGTGTAGATTATCTATATTCGTTAAGATGTAGGATTTTAAAAATCGGTTCCTGCTTCTGGCTAGAGCTGGGCATGTGCAAAAAAGGTGTTGAATTGTTTCCAACTCCTCCTCATTTCTGCAGCTACGACAGAAATCATACGTGTAAACGCCTAATCTCCTTGCATGATTTCCTATGAGACAATGTCCTGTGAGGGCCCCTACTAAGGTCCTGATTTGAAGTCTACTCAGTTTTATTATAATCTTGGACAGACGTAAATTTAGCCTTGGCCATGTTTGCCTAGCAATTTCACAGGTGTTAACGCTAATCCATCTTTGATTTGCTGACTTGATTAATGCGTCCTTAATGAGAAGCTTACAAGTTGCGAGAGGTATCTCCATAAAATTACTTATGACTGGCATACAGGTACCTTGTCTTGCAAGTTGGTCTGCCCTACAGTTTCCTGGTATATCTCTGTGGCATGGAACCCAGCGTAAGATTATACGATATTGTTTGGCCATCTCATTTAGAGATTGGCGACAACGTAAGACACTTCCTGATGTTGTTTGGAATGCATCCAGGGCTCGTAGGGCAGCTTGGCTGTCCGACAGAATGCAGATATCCGTTGATGATATTCTGTTTATCTTTAACCGCTTCATGAATAGCGTTTATTTCCGCTTGAAAAACACAACAGTGATCCGGTAGTTTAAAGGATTCACTAATAGAAAGCTCTACACCGGTGTCCATTTTAGATCCGTCCGTGTAGATCTTAACGGGCGTGTTGGGTGTTGGATCTTCTTCAAGCCATTCCAGTCTAGAAGGGATTTTCATTAGGAAGCAAAGAATGGGAGGGTGATAATCACAGTCACTGGGTATATCCGTGTAGGAGTCTAAGATGGTTGAATGTCCGTGTGTGACAGTTCTTTGAGCCTTAAAGCGGAGCAGGCCGCTGAGTATTTGCAGAAGAGATCTAGAGGTGGCAGATGTAGCATGATGTCCAAAGCCATGGATGGCGTGGTTTTCATGACGCCACATATTGCTAATTCCGCTGATCTCTGCACCTCGTTCAAAAAATTAGAATAGGTTTTTTTCTGCATAGCACACCACTAGACAACATTTCCATACAGAAGAATGGGTCTGACGACAGCAGTAAAGAGCCAATGAGGAACCTTAGGTTTGATTCCCCAGGTCTTACCTAAAGCTCTCTTACAGGCATAAAAAGCTAGGTTCGCTTTCCTAACTCTTTCTAAGATGTTTGACTTCCAAGTCAGTTTCCTATCTATGTTTAGTCCCAAGTACTTGGTTTCTTCCGAAATCACAAGAGCTTCCCCCTTGAGCGTAATTGGACTTAGCTGAGGGATTCTGTGCTTCCTCGTGAACAATATGAGTTGTGTTTTGTCTGGGTTGACTCCTAGACCACACTTTTCTGCCAACCTAGAAAGTATATCTAGAGCATTTTGTATTAGGTCTCTTAATGTAGATACAAATTTACCAGAGACAGCAATAACAACATCATCGGCGTAAACTATTACCTTACAGCCCAACGATTCCAGTATTAACAGAAGTTTATTAGAACTGCGATCCATAAAAACGGTGAGAGGATTCCGCCTTGCGGTGTACCTCTACTTACCAATCTCCTGAGCACCGATTCTCCTAGTTTCACTTCAATGATTCTGCTTTTTAGCATTTTGCCAATGAAGCCTACCAAGCCCGGTTCTACCCCACGATCAGTGAGTGCTGCAGTAAAATCTTACGAAGTCTGGAGGTCTCAGTTGCCCCCTCAGTGAGTGCTGCAGTAATTGCCCCCCCTTCGACATTGTTAAAGGCCCCTTCAATATAAAGACTATGTCGAAAAATAATATGCAATTAAGTAGTTTTTATTTTTGCGCGGACTTCTCAAACGATCTTAGTATTAATCAAAATTTCTCAGGATTCATTAATGTACCCTATGATCAGAAAGTACCGGGAATGTTTAAATAAAACAAAACAGAGTTAAATTTCAGGCAAATTTATTTTATCTCCTTCAAAATATGACCCGCCTGAAGCAACATACATGTGCCAACGTTTAGCCCAATCCTCCATGCATCACTGGTAGGCCGACGAAGGGATGGTCTTTGATCTCCTCTATCGATTGAAATCTCCTTCCACGAAGTGGTATCTTCAACTTGGGAAACAAAAAGAAGTCGCACGGGGCCATATCAGGTGAATACGGTGCTTGCAGGATGGTATTTATTTGGAGTTTAGTCAAAGAATCCAGCACAATTTGGGCTCGGTGCGATGGCGCGTTATCATCATTCAAAATCCAAGAATTGTTTGTCCACATTTCCGGCGGTTTGCGACCGGCATCTCTCAAACGCTTCAAAACGGACAAATAATATTCTTTATTGACTGTCTGGCTCGATGGAAGGTGCTCATGGTGCCTACGCCTTGGCAATCGAAGAAAACAGTCAATATCACCTTCCCGGTACTTTTTGATCATAGGGTTTATTCGCCACAGACGCGTGTTTTGAGATCGTCATGTCATCATTCTTATTACCAGTACAGTTAGCCTTATGCAGACAATTGCTTCTGCAACTACAGCTCTCCACTTCGATCGATCCTCTACTACGACTTTCCAGTCTGTGATTCGCAATTTCCGCAGGTGAGCTTTAACCCCATCAGTCCAGCGATTACTTTTTCTCCCTCATCCTCTCCGTCCAACCGATAGTCTATGGAACGCTACACTGGCAGCTCTTGAGCGCTCTATAGAAATGCCCTAACCATCTTATTCTTTGACTTATAAGGCAACCTATAGAATTTTCATGTTGTATCAATGCACCGAGCTCGTATTTATATCTAATTTGATTGTCGACATTCAGTCGCAGGGAACCATAAATCTTTCGTAGTGCCTCTATTTCAAATCCCAGTATTTGGGCGGTGTTTACTGCCTTAAGTACGAAACAGTCATCCAGCACGTCCTCCAAAAATTTAAACTCGGCATGGACGCCTTCTGAAAATCGTCTGGTATTTGATATTAAAGTTAATGATCATCAAATTTATGATCATCAGAGTTCTTGAAGACATATCTTTCAAATACTATTTAGTAATAGTTCAATGCCCCATTATTCTTCTTTTTCTTGATTGGCGCGATAACCGCTAACGCGATTTTAGCCGAGTTTAACAAAGCGCATCGGTCGATTCTTTCCAGCGCCAATTGGACACAACAAGTGAAGCCAGGACCTTTTCCACCTCATCTTTCCAACGCACAGGAGACCTTGCTTTTCTTCTGCTAGCACCAGCTGGTACCGCATCGAATACTTTCAGAGCCGGAACTTTTGAATCCATTCGGACGACATGACCTAGCCAACGAATCCGCTAGATCTTTATTCGTGCACTCTGTCTATGTCATCGTAAAGCTCATCAGCTAATTGTTTCATCGCCTGCGGTATTCGCCGCCGCCAACGTGCAAGAATCCAAAAATCTTCCGCAGAATCTTTCTCAGAATACTTCAAGTGATACCTCATCGGATATTGTCATCGTCCAAGCTTCTGTGCACCATACGTTAAGACGGGCATAATGGTAAGAGAGCTTCTACGTTGGATTTCAAGGCTGACATTGTTATCGGTTCTGCTTCCTAGATAAACAAAGTCTCTTACAGCCTCGAAATCATAACAGTCCACAGTGAGGTTAACAACATTTATTTGAGCAACAGTTTTTAATAGGTATTTGTTTAAGTTCCTCCTCTTATTTGTGGTGAGCGTCTTGATGTTTTTCGACAAATGTAGGCACCTACAGTTTTATAGCGATTTGCCACATATGCGATTTGACGTCGCTAGATTTTTTTTTTTTGAAGGACCAAAGGTATGCAAACAATTCATTAACGATTCGGGCTCGTAAGACGAAAAACAAGCAAACTATTCGTGAGATAGAGCCATAAACCGTCACCAAGTTCTTGCAAACTGGGTTAATAGAATGCATTACTCTGAAGCCAGCCAAGGCAGTCACGTCAATACAATCGAGTACTGAGACAAATATGAGAAACCACTATATGGACTACCCTGTATATGTGAATAACAGTTTGACGGTAGTCATGCACAAGTCACTTCAGCAGCGAAAGCTCACGATGCGGGCGTTTGCACAGGTTGGTTTCTTGTTGGCCGTGAAAATACTAAAGCTTCAAAGCAATACACACACACATACAGATACCAGCGCTTACATGTGTATGAGTGTGATAAGTGCACAGAGTGCACACACAAGAATGGCGAGAGCAAAACAAAACGCATTAAACGAAAGTGAAACCAAAAGTGGAAGTGGAAAAGCTCTGTGTAGCGCTGCGTACAGCTGTTTACTGTGATTAGTTACATGGCTGAGAAAACTTGGTAAAAAGTAGGTATTTATGATGGGATGCCTTAAAGACAACTCAAGCGGCTTTAGCCATCCGTCCGGAATCAAGCACCATAAACATCGACAACAGCTGCTGGTAAAAGCGCAACTTTTTGCATACTTTTGAATGTTTGAATGTATGAGTGTGTCCCTATGCCCTTGTGTGTACGATTAGCGGCAGCTATCAGCCATCGTGAGACCTACATATCTACATATATGGGAATTGTTCGCTGATATCCGCGGCGGAGTACTCAGTTGCGTGCAGACGCACCACGAAAATGGACGTAAATTTAAACGGTGACGTTTAAATGTCGCAACGACGGCGATTCTTAATTTTGCTCTTGCTCTTGTCTTGTGTATGTGTTCGTGCATACTCGTATTCTTTGAAAAGTGTAATTAAAAAACATTTGTTTTGAAAAAAAGTTTCCTCGGTGAAAATGGTGCAGCTGAAGTGTGTGGAGTGAATTTAAAAGGATGTGCATTAAAAAATAAAATGAATGAAAAAGATGAATGGCACCAATAAAATAAAATTTATAAAAAATAAAAATTTTGTTTTAAATATTTACCAAAATATATTTTGGTTTTAAATTGTCAATTACTTTATGTGTTTTAGATCAAAGCAATACGAAATTCTAGAAATACTTAATTGGCTGTAAAGAACAAAGTAGCAAATACCCTCAGTTCCTAACTCACACATCCCACCTCCAAAGCTGCTTGTAAAGCTACCAAATACCTACCGATAACTACAGCTAAAATTTATCAAAAGGCGTCATCATAATCGCGTCAGCAGGTGAGTGTCCTTGAAGCTTCGCTTATTTATTACATACTCGCATTCATACATTCATAAATACATACATACAAGTGCCTCCACCCGGCTATACGGGAAACCACTTACTACGAGCAGAGTTTTGCAAACGATTTGCCTGATTCAGTGCGGACCAAAACATATTTTTAAAGTTAAATATGAAGGTCATCTGCTCATATATGTTGCATATGTTCATGTACCGCCAATATGTATTTGTGCCTATATACATAAGTATAGACATATCATTTTTTTACCAAATAAAAGTAATGAAAATCTTTATTTTCACCTTTACGTGCTCCACTGCTTGTCTGTTTGTTCATGTTGGTGGTGGTTTCTGTTTTTTCCTTGTTTTTATCGAAGGGGGTATAATGTGGTAACCCATGGACATAGAAAATGACATGTTCCGCGTCTTTTCCAATGTTGGTGCACACAGGGCGGTAAGGGCTATCGTCGTGCCCAATCCTATATATGTAGGTATTTTCTAAAGCTTCCTTGTCCAGAGAGGAACTGTGTCACGTGATAGGTTGCATCAACAAAACTCCGATTGAGCCATGGTCGTAAATCAGGAACCAGTTTATAAGTTCATCGCCCTTTACTGGAGGTTTTCCATCGGCCTTGCCACCTTGCAAGTGAGACAAGTCGTTCCTCTTCTCTCACCGATTTTTTATGTATTTTGGCATCAGCTTCACATCAGTCGTAGACTCGCTTCATCTCACTCGCGAGTATATTCGCTGGCGTCATGCCAGCTATGACAAACACCGCATCATCCGATATGGTTCTGTAGCCGCAACGTGCCCTTAGGAAGCTTAGCCTGTATACATACAGTAAAATTCTTTTATTTCTCTTCAGTTTCGTCGCGTTTTGTCCAGATAGGGCTGTATACAGAAGAACTGAAATAGTTTTCGCTTAGTTGACTTTGGGCCACATATGCTAGGTAAGATCCTTGTGAGTGCCGCTTGAATGGCCGTCATTTTCTCTATCGCGTGGTCAATATGAACCCTAAAATTTAGTCTGCAGTTGATCATGATGCCTAGGTGTTTCAGTGCGGATTGAGAATGTATAGTTTGCTCTCCCACTCTGATTCTCATATCCTCAACTTTTTTGCGGTTTGTTATCAGAACCGCCTCCGCATGTGCTTAGCCACCGTCACTATTGCTATGCCATCCGCAAAACCTATTATTTTTACTTCACTGGGTACTGGTAAGCGAAGAAACTTGTCGTACATGGTGTTCCATAAAAGAGGACCTGGGTACGCCAGCTTTGTAAACTTTTGTTGCAGCACTGATTTCGTGCCTAAGTTCTCTATCAGAGAAATAATTTTTGAGTATCCTGAAAAGCGTCAATCACATTTCCCATTTGCAACAATTATAAATCTTCCGAGAGGGTGATTCATATTGCACCACCTTGAACATACATGGAGATATGTATTGGCATAATATTTTTCTTCCAAACGAGTACAGACTATAAATCTCCCTCAAATCAACTCTTCGTACATTCTTCTCCACTCCCTTTGTTGGGCCTACCGGTAGATGTTCTCGATGACAAGTCCATAAACCATATTAAATAGTACTTTAGTCTGTAATTTCCCCAACAAAATGAGTGGCAGCTCATTAAATGCGGAATTGACGCGCTACATGATCTCCTCCTGTAATCAAAAGTTTTATTCTAAAATGTTATAGAATCTTAACGATATGATATTTTTTCAAGTAAAAGTTCTTCATGCCACACAAAGTAAAGCAGTGAGTTTAAATGCTTTTGTTATTTATCATAATTTGTAACACTAAAGATTAGTGATTCTCTCAACAAATTTTTAAAGAGAATACTGCTTTAGAAAAATACTGAATTCGGTTATTTGTAGAACAGCCTACTAACGTGAAATGGTATATCTAACAAAACGAATTCATTTCGAGTTTTAGATAATGAGTGCTATGGTTCTGAATCGAGTGACAAATGAGCTTCTGGCTGCATCAATGTGAGCCTACGGAATCTTTTCCGATTTTCAAAGACGAACTTTATAGAGTCTAACAACACTACTGTTTTTTTAGTGCTGACCTTCTGACCAGCCGAGTTGTGTGGAGTTACATCTGATGTTAATCTACTCTGCTGTTGAAATATTGTAGAATGTGACACATTGTCTCAGCAATTTTTGGATGGCACACCGCGGCCATTGTAGCTGAATGGCTTGGTAAGTGACTACCATTCGGAAGTGTTGGAAGGTTCGAATCTAGAAATATCAAAATAAAGAAACAGTTTTTTCTAATAGCGGTCGCCTCTCTGCAGGTAATGGCAAGCATCTGAGCGTATTTCTACTATGAAAAAAGTCATCTTAAAAAATAATCTGCCGTTTGGAGTTGGCTTAGAACTGCATATTTTCATAGGGACTCCTTAAGAAAACTTTTGTTTTTTTACGAATTTTCTACTTGTGGACTCCTACTCGCTAGAGAAGATAGTAAGGCCATTGCCGGCTTTCGTCTAAATGCAAGAGCTCTTTCTCTCTGCAATATCAAGTACGATATTAAGGAACTAGTAGGTAGGTAGTATTCGAGAGTTGTCGTTGCAAGACAATTTTCCACACAAGTTTTTTCAGCCGAACAGCTTTTTTGGGTTATATTTAAGAGTGTACATTTGGAGGTATCCGAATAAGGCTATAGCGGAGATGCTCTTATTGTTTTGCTTCTTTTTCGCCGCAAAGAAGGTTGTGGTTAACTTCCAAAGAAGGTTGTGGTTCCGATTAGTCTAGATACGTCTTTCCATTATCCATTTTCAAAACAGCTGCTGGACATTTCCCAAGCTGTTGTACATTTTTTAAAAATATTTTAATCCTACTTTGCCGAACGTTATAAAGGGTGTTTTTTTAGAGCTTAGGTTTTCAAGATGAAATAAAACGTATATAATTTAATGTTATGGCCAAGAATTTAGCTTTATTATAAAGATAAGGGTTTGCCATTATGTTTTAAAAATGATTTCGGGCAAGTGGCCGCCGCGGCTGGCTCGAATAAATTCCAGCCGATAAGCCCAATTTTCGACCACTTTTTGCAGCAATTGGGGCCGTATGTCAGCAATAACGCTCCAAATATTCTCTTCCAAGACGTCAATCGTCTCGGGCCTATCTGCGTAGACAAGCGACTTCACATAGCCCCACAAGAAATAGTCCAGCGGTGTTATATCGCACGATCTTGGAGGCCACGCCACAGGTCCACGGCGCGAGATGATGCGCTCACCAAAAGTTTCCTTCAATAAATCAATTGTTGCGTTGGCTGTATGGCATGTAGCGCCGTCTTGTTGGAACCAAAGGTCGTCCACATCAACATCGTCCAATTCAGGCACGAAAAAGTCATTAATCATGGCTCTATAGCGCTCTCCATTGACTGTAATATTATGGCCGGCTTCATTTTTAAAGAAATATGGACCAATGATTCCCTCTGCCCATAGAGCACACCAAACAGTGACTTTTTGAGGATGTAAAGGCGTCTCAGCAATGGCTTGTGGATTATGTTCACTCCAAATGCGACAATTTTGCTTATTGACATACCCATTCAACCAAAAGTGAGCTTCATCGCTGAACAAAATTTTCTTGTGAAAATCGGGATCGGTGGCCATCTCGTTTTGGGCCCATTCACCGAACGTGCGACGCGCTTGTTCAGGTGTAAGTCTATTCATTATGAAATGGCAAACCAAACTGAGCATAAATCAAGTGACAGCTGTCAAAAAGACCAACTACGAAAAAAGTAGTGCCAACTTGAAAACCTAACCTCTAAAAAAAAACACCCTTTATTAAACATTTCCTTAATTGTAATGTTTTCCGTATTTCGAAATACAAGTAAAAAAAAGCAGGGTAGATCCGATCATAACTTATTTTTATGTAACTTTTTTGAAGCCAAGGACTCCTAAGGCGCACAGGCTAATGACAAGAGCATAAGACTGAAAAACAGGCGCCAACAATAGGAGTCGGGTAGACTTCCCAATATGTGGACTCACATCAACTCACTCAATCCTTAGTACAAACTAATATGGAGACATTGAATATATTGTTTGAGAAATTTTTAAGAAAAGCGAATGAAAGATGGCGTAACGAACCCACCAGCAGAATTGCCTGACAATTGAGCCTACTCTCAATGCTAAATGTACAACATCCCTGCTGAGCCAAAATAAGTATAGCCTTATCACACCTATTTCTGTTATAACGACACACTGTCTTATAGGCAGACACGCTCAGAGGCTAGGCGTGCTGATACATGACCTCTGCAGAAGTCCTCTGAACGAAAAAGAGGAAGATACTTTCACGCATCTATCTAGACGAAGATTCATCACTTTAGTTAGACATTTTTTTAATGAGTTGGAAGATCTCACATTGGTTTTAAGAAGAATAGGACAAGTTCCCCATGCCGTATCACAATGGGTTATGAGCCTGAAGGTGTCTCATACTGGGCAACTACTACACCTAGCCTACCCTAATGCATTTTTAAATTTAATTATATATACGAGGATCGTTTGAAAAGTGCCTGCAAAAATAAAAAACTACTTAATTGTTTGGGGTAAATCCTTTTTTATTTTTCGACATAGTCTTTTTTTACACTTATACAATAGTTTGCTGACCCCTTCCGAATAATAGAATTTGTCCAAGTCTGAAAAATAATCGCCATTCGTTTGAGCAATCACCTCCTCATTTGAATAAAACCTATTTGCCATCAGCCGTTTCTTCAAACCAAAATAGGGGACCAAAAAGTAGTCCGTGGGAGTCAACACTGGAGAAGAGGAGGAAAGTGAAACGAGGTGGAACCCTATATCCATTTCTTTTGCAGCCAAAATTGCTGCAAATTCACATTGCTGAAAATCACTCGACTACCCCGATTCAAACGGATGCCAAACACAAAAAAATAGATGGATCTAGATGAAACTTGGTGTGTGTTCTTTTAAGAGATGCTACTAACTAAACATAACCTCGATTTATGCAAAAAGTGCCATTGCTCTGACTTTTCATGGGCCTTTCAAATGATCTTCCTATCTCTCCACTTCGTAACAAATCTTGAAGAAGGTTTTGGGGGGAAAAAATACACATACTTTGCTTTGCACATTTGTTAATGAAATCTAAAATAGAGGCACATCCCTACATTTGCTCATTTCATCATTTCATAGTTTCCTTAGCCTCAGAGTATTTTGAAGCAGAGTCAATTGCCTTGCGTTAGCTTGTGACAGCGCGCTTTCTGTTTGCCCTAGCAATCGCTGCAAAGTAATAACCATGAACGATCTTCCACCATACCAACGAATCGAATGAAGAAATAAGAGGTCGGTGTACAGTCTGGTACAACCCTGCCCACTGTTGTTTTCCCTGCAGGGTATCTTTCATTTGTAAGTGCGCGAAACCAAGCGAGGTCGTCGCTGTTATTGCGTACGCATTATAATCGGCACCTCTAATCGATCAAATTCCGCTATCATTATAACTGTAGCAGTCATTATAACAGTAATATTCAAGCCCAACACTGGCAGTTACAGACATTTTTAATCCGTGTTAAACAAATATTGCGATTATTTACGCATATTGGCAAAATGCCAAAATTGAGCGGATTATTTTTTGACGTGCATTTATTTCTTTATTTATTTTTACAATAACAGTGTGTTGGCGTTGTTATTGGAATAAAAAATATTTTACTTTTGAACTGGCATACCTATTTATACATACATATAAATCTACATAAATCACAGCAAATTTCAAGTTCAAGTTTAATTGGTGATTCGTAGTTTTCTTCCCTTTCGATATTAATTTTCGAAATTATTTTAGATTGTACTGCTGATTATATTATAGACCTTTTAATGCAATTCTTTGTTTGTACATTTTATTTTATTAAATATTACTCATCAAATATTGGCCGGCTTGCTTTATAACCATTGAGCGCCGTAAGCTAAAGCTGTTTGAAAAGTTACTCAAGTGCAAGCGGCGAAGAACACCAAAACAAAACTGAACCTTATTACTCTTTATTGGCTACCTCTCTTGTGCGCTTGCGCGCCCTCTCTTGAGCTGGAGTGAACTCCTTGCCTCTGTGTAGATGGCCCGATGGGCTATGGTGAAAGAATACATGGGCAGGGTGGTCATCAATCTGGAGCAGTATGAAACTCAATTCATCGACTTCATCGATCGTTCCGGGTGGCTATTGTTGTTTACTCCTGTAAAGGCTTGGCAGGGTGGTAACAAAATTCTTCCTCAGGCAGAGAAGGTGTGAGCTGCGAGCTCTAATATCACTAATAACGGAGCACAATCCATGTCAACGAAATGCGATAACCATGGATATCATCGACTGATTACAATCAGACACTGGATGTAAAGAGCGGCGGCACTTATTAAAGTGGTTAGTGTGTTGAATGGTGGTGGTGGTGGAGGTGTTGTCTGAGTGATCAATCCCAGACCCAATTAGCACGAAAACGCCATTTTCATACATCACTTGTAGAACCATCTTGATTTTACCATGAATCAGCCTTTGCCGTCTATTTTCTTTTCTGCAATTTATTTTAAGTTAAGAATTGGCCCAGCATTTTATATCGCAGAGCACCTAGACTTGGGCACTCGTACAGGTAGTGAAATACTGTTTCTTTATATTCTTCTTGATTACAGTTTCTGCATTTAAATGTTGCACGGCCACCCCATCTTCCTGGCATAACCTCCCAAGGGCCCGTGGCCGGTTATTGTAGGCGTATTGTCTGCTCGTGGCTTTCTTAACAACTCGTCAGTTTTGGATTTATTGAAATTGGGCCATGCTTGTTTAGTTATGTTGCAGGTATTCGTGTTAGTCCATCTGTCTACGGCCTTTTGTGTTAAATGGTACAGAAACAGTTACTGTTTTCAGCTTCTTTAGTTTCCTTAATTTTCGTATTCCGAAGTCCTGTGAAACTGTGAAGCAAAGAAATAAAACTGTCTACGCTTGTGTGAAGTCAGCGCTAAGGTTTCGTAGATAATTCACTTAAAAGGGAGAACCTTTGTGTAAATAATAATACAGCGGATATTGCCCCCTCGGAATGAGCTGCTTTTTAGACTGATTTAATCCTCTTGTGGTTATTGAATGCTTCATTGCTTATATATCCTTTCTTTATAAATAAAATAAAATATATCTTCTCAGGCTTATTTTTTTGGCACTCACTTCAGCTTGAAAGACTGAAGGTAAACGTACATCCTCTTCATTATCGCTTCCAAGATCTTTTTGTATCGAACGTCGAATTTGGGCGAACAAACATCATACAAAATACCCATTTTCATCTTGGCTGCTATATTACAAAAAAAAAATTGCTGCATATGGGAATCGCCAGTTTATCCGACAATTTGATCGGAGTTTAGGGTGACCTAGTTGCTAAGGATTACGAACTTTTATCCACTGAAATCCAAGACGGGCCCTGATCAAAATAATAATTTGATTCGCTATGCTTTCGAGCGCTATGCGATCAATCCATCGTCACCTGGTAACCAAGTAAAATACACTGAATGCCGTCTCTCCGTGGACTATTAGCGATACGTAGCTCTATTTGTTGTTGTAGTAGCTTACAAAACTCGGCACAGTGCAGTAAAATCATCAGTCTACATCTATCTCATTTAACAATTGGCTGCTTCAACAGGGTGGCACCCCATTAAGGGGTTGTCAGATGAGTGAGATTGAGTGGGCGAGTGAAAAGGTGGTTAGTGTCGTGCGATGTGCCTTGACATGCTGGACATATGTACATATGTTAAGTAAGTCTGTGTCAATTCCGGATAAGTAGAAGTTTAACCTAAGGTTTAACCATATCCAGAACGTAATTGTGCAGAATAATGCGTGTCTCATGAGGCAGTTGCAGCTCTTCATCTGCGATAACGACATTCGAGTGAGAGTTCGTAAATATAGTTAGGAATTCTAAGTGAATGTTATTGATAGCTCGTCTGTATACTGTGAGGAGCGATATGCTATGAAGTGATCTCTAGGAATGCAAAAAAGCCGTTTTAGATATCGCCTATTCTTGCCTATTCGGTGGGACGGAAAGGTGACGCAAAAAGGTGAACTTCTTCCCAACGAAAAATACCGCTGCTTTTTAAACATACTTACAAAATATATCTTTACTCGAATGGTGGGATGACATTAATTCATTACCCCACTCCTTTTCTCATCTCTAATAAATAACTGACATTGCCCATGAGTTTGTATGTATTTTCCGGCAGAAGTGCAAAAAACATTATAGTCGGTATTTGGCAAAAAATGACAAACAGTCATTCGACGCTTTTTATTTTGAACAGTTATAGGCAAGTATTTATGTAAAAATGTATAGCCAGTTGAGCACTCAAACCCAAGTACAACAATCTATAATTCGTTTTATTGGCCACTCGAGTGCACAAAGCATCTAAATACGAGTATGTGGGTCAAGTTCTGTCTTTTCGGTGGCAATAACTTGTTTCTTAAACGAAAATATATTTTTGTAAATATATGAGTGCATACAAACATACTTTTATTACATTTAAATCGGTGTAGTTAGTACACGTTTGTATGTAGGTACGCTTTTATGATTGTGACTTGCAAAAAGAATTGAAGCAATGGAGTGACATTCATAAATTGCATCTGTAAAACTTACCGATATGTAGGTATGTGTGTACTCGTATGTGCATTTGCTTGACCTTAGATTATTTGTGGATAGCCACTTCTGCCAAAAATCCTGTTTTTCAACGTGTTAAAGTATTGTATCATACTTATATACAGTTATGTGAAAAATAATAAGGACAGTTGTATTCACCGTTTTTTGTGTTTACGAATTCATGTAAAATGAAAGAATTTGTGTTAAAAGAGAGTTGTATAGCTAAGCTTGTAAACGACATTGAGAAATCTCGTTGCAATTTGTGTAATACGCACTGCGGCCGCGCTACTAGAAATAATATTAAAAATTTAAGTAAAAGCGGAAATTCGTACAGAAAAATTGCACAAATGCTCGGTATTTCAAAAACGATGGTCGAAAATGCTATTAAATGGATTCCCAAGGATGAAACCCGTGGGAGAAAACCAAAAATTACACCTACGTAGTATTATTCGATGCGTAAAAAAAGATCCATTTATCACATCTAAACGAATAAAAAATGATTTAAACATTGACGTTGACACATCAACGATTCAAAAAACACTCATCGGGGAGGAATTGAGAGCCCGTAGTGCGAGAAAAGTGCCATTGTTATCCAAAAAGAACATAAAAAAAGATTACAATTTTACAAAATCATATCAATTGGCCTAAAGAAAAATGGGTGGTCCGATGAAACAAAAGTAAACTTGTTTTCTTGATAGAGGTGTCCACCATGTAAGAAGGCCTATCCATCAAGAATTCAATCAAAATATACTTTAAAGACGGTCAAACACGGTGGTGGTAGCATCATGGTATGGGGGTCATTCTCTTATTATGGTGTGGGTCCTCTATATCGAATCCAGAACATAATGAAATCGGCTGATTACATTGAAATTTTGAAAAATACAATGCTGCCGTATGCCAAAGAAAATATGCCACTCATATGGGTCTTCCAGCAGGATAATGACCCAAAACATACGGCAAAGTCCACAAAGAAGTGGTTCCAGGACAACAAAATCAATGTTTAAGAATGGCCAGTACAATCCCCTGATTTGAACCCCATAGAAAATTTGTGGAACGAAGTTAAGAGGGCAATCAGGGGAGAGTGTCCATCAAGTTTCGACCAGCTTTGGAATCTTATTCAGGATGCGTGGAACGCAATACCGGTACATGTTTGTCAAAATTTGGTCGACTCAATGCCTAGAAGATGTGCTGCTGTTCTGGATAACAAAGGATCCGCAACAAAGTACTAATATGGCACTAAGGCTTTATGCAACAATATTCAGTTAAAATATATATTTAGTTTTACTTAAGTTATTTATAGCTTTAAGATTTCATGAAGTGTCCTTATTTTTTTCACACGTTAAACTATATAAATTCATATAAAATCACAAAAAAAACCAAATATATTATAGGAATAGAAAAAATTTTGTTATTAATCTTTTTTCTACCGTTTGAGAAAAAATAAATCGTTTAAACAAGAAAGAATTTTCGATTTTTTATTCGGTTGTAAATATAATGTAAGTTTGGGTAGGCACTGCCCCTATTATTTTTCACATAACTGTATAAATGTATTCAGTGACGGTAATCGTGTGACTGTGTGTGAGCATCCATCATTGACTATATACATAGGTACATCCACAGCTAAATATTTTGCTTGTTCGCTTAATTTCATTGAAAAACTTGGGTACTTACAATACCTACTTACTTATACAACGCTTTGCGTGCATACCCACATACTCGTACATACGTACATCTTCGATTACATCTGCGGTCATACAGAAGAGTAGTGTAAGTCGATATAAGAAAGAAATGGAACCATTCTAGGCCGCAAGACGCTCATGGGTATTTACACGGAATAAAAATTAAATTTTCAACCATTCAATTTACAAATTTCGAATGCTGCAGTTTTAGCGAGAAATATCTGAGTATGCAAAGCTATTGTCCACTATGAGACACACTTATAACCCACTGTCATACCGCAGGAGAAACTTGTCTTGATTTTAATAAAACCAAAGTGAACTTTTCAAAAATTTTAGAAGATCCACGATTCCACAATGCTGAGATCTTCTAACTCATTACAAAATTCTGATATGCTTGCACGGTCTCGCTCGGTTTTCTTTTTTTTGCTCAGCTTAGTCTTGAATAATATTGTTGCAGAATCCGTATTCACTTCACTGGGTGCAATCAAGAATGCAATCTCCTCAAAATAGCATATTTACTAATTGCGAATTGTAGATGAACATACTAGACAATATGCGACGCTAGTAGAACGTTATGGCTCACCTACAACCACAAACAAATGTCAAAATTGATAAATATGAAAAGTTAGGAATGCCTGGGTGGTCTGATCCTGGAAAGATGGGCCTCGCGTCAAGTCAGCGAGCGCTGGGCTAGTGCGCAAACGCGCAAAGTCGAGAAATCCTTCTGGCCACGGATAGACCGGGAACGCTCGAGGGAACTCCTAAGGCTAACAAAGTCGCGTCTCTCGAATTTGGTGAGTATCCTTACCGGATATTGTCCGTTAGGTGTCCATGCGGTGAAACTTGGAATTGCCTCATGTCCGTTTTGCAGAAGGGGGTGGAAGGTAGAATCATATCAACACCTTCTTTTCAGCTGCCCTGCTCTCGTCTGGCAAAGATTTAGACATCTGGGCGCTCTCTTTTTCGCTACACCTGCGGACATAGCGGGCTTAAATATCATACGTCTGTCTGGTGAAGTTCATCAGTAGCTTGAAGTTCATAACCGTCGACGTCATCGTAAGTGCATAGTCGTCAAGCCCTAATCCCAAAGCCCCTTCTTCCATCCCTTTTCCTATCTCCTATCACAACGGTCGAATTTTGAATATTTGCCCAAGCGGGCCCCAAGCAAGGGCAGCCATTTAACCTAAACCCAGGGATGCCTGGAGACTCACGGCAGTGATAACTGGTTTCTGGTCTATAGGAGAGCAGGCAGCCAAAATGGGTATCCCTTAACAATGTATAGTTGTAATCAACCGGAGAAAAAGTACACTATAATATCTTCCACTTCATCTATGAATTCCCAACATCATGGAAGGCGACGATGTTAACCCTTGGCAAACCGCTTTTTGAAAACCTCGAAGAGCTGACTGATATACACGTAAACAACCTTATGAAGTTTCTTAATCGCACAGACTAGGTCGAGAAGGAATAACTTGTTGGTAGCGAGGATGGGGCAACAAAATGGTGCGGAAGCACTAATTGGATTCCTGGTGAATCACCACTTAAACGAACCAACCAACCAGTCTTCAAACGTTTGACTAAACTGTACATCGATATCGGCATGTGCCCATCGTATTGAGATCTCAGGGTTTAGTTCAACAAGAATATCTAACTTCCTGCGATTTTGACGAGTGTCTGAACCAATGTTAGCTTTGGATAGTCCTTCTCGCTTGGGATTGGATATGAATGTGAAGCGATGTGAGTTGTAGAAGAACCTTCATGCAAGTCTTTGTAGTCTTGTTAGTGTGTTTGTGCAATTCTCACAGACTACTGCCCCGTAGGAGATCGTAGGTCTGACTATAGCCTTGTAGACCCATCTAAGGATGATGGATTATTAGGTTTGGCCAACTGGGGACTCTGTTCGCTCATTTCACAAGCATTCAAACACTCATCCAATCCGTCGTTGTTCAGACGGCAACGAAGTAACATGAGGCTGTGGTGATTCTTTTCGTATATCGCCAACATGATCTCAGTTTTTTCGTAAAAAACCGCTGCCATGATCCCCGTCTGATGTTGGTCTCACCTTTTGGCATACATCCCCAAATATTTCCTGCAATCGATTTACACGGCATGAATACTCTAATCGCATTTCTTTTCTCTTCTACGAGTGCCTTCAGTAGTAATTTTGGGTCAAATGTTATATGCAAACATTTTACTTCCCTTTGCATTTTTCCCTCAATTTAGTCTAAAAAAATTGGTTTCAGATGCTTTAGTTCGTATTTCACTGTGAAAATTACTATAGGCGTTGTAGCAAGTTTTAATCTGAATACTGAATTATATTACATAGAGTCTCTCCAAGTATACATACACATTTTTTTAACGATATACTCAAAAGTGTCTTATTCAAATAAAGAGGTAGTAAATATTAAATCCATTGAAAAATTCAAAATTTATGAAATAAATTATCTTCCCTTAAGCGGACACTCCTTTGGCGTTGAATGAGTAGGTGCCCGCCCAAAGAAGGTTTCACAGTAGTCAAATGAGTGATGCTGCACCGCTCGTCAGTAGTCATGCATATAACACTTCAGCAGCGAAAGCTCACGATGCGGGCGTTTGCACAGGTTGCTTTCTTGTTGGCCGTGAAAATGCTAAAGCTTCAAAGCAATACACACACACATACAGGTTCCAGCGCTTACATGTGTATGAGTGTGATAAGTGCACACACAAGAATGGCGAGAGCAAAACAAAACGCATTAAACGAAAGTGAAACCAAAAGTGGAAGTGGAAAAGCTCTGTGTAGCGCTGCGCACAGCTGTTTACTGTGATTAGTTACATGGCTGAGAAAACTTGGTAAAAAGTAGGTATTTATGATGGGATGCCTTAAAGACAACTCAAGCGGCTTTAGCCATTCGCCCGCAACTAAACAGCATAAACATCGACAACAGCTGCTGGTAAAAGCGCAACTTTTTCCATACTTTTGATTGTTTGAATGTGTGAGTGTGTCCCTGTGCCCTTGTGTGTACGATTAGCGGCAGCTATCAGCCATCGTGAGACTTACATGTCTACATCTGTGGGAATTGTTTGCTGATACCCGCGGCGGAGTGCTCAGTTGCGTGCGGACGCACCACGAAAATGGACGTAAATTTAAATGGTGACGTTTAAATGTCGCAACGACGGCGATTGTTACTTTTGCTCTTGCTCTTGTCTTGTGTATGTGTTTGTTGTGCATATTCTTTGAAAAGTGAAATTGAAGGATGTTTTTATGGGATGAAAAAATTATTTTCGCTGAAAATAAAAGTGAGCGCGTTGGTGGATTGGTGCAGCTGAAGTGTGTGGAGTGAATTAAAAAAACAAAAAGATGTGCAATAAAAATAAAATGAATGAAAAAGATAAATGACACCAATAAAATAAAATTTATAAAAAATAAAAATTTTGTTTTAAATATTTACCAAAATATATTTTGGTTTTAAATTGTCAATTACTTTATATGTTTTAGATCTAAGCAATACGAAATTCTAGAAATACTTAATTGGCTGTAAAGAACAAAGTAGCAAATACCCTCAGTTCCTAACTCACACATCCCACCTCCAAAGCTGCTTGTAAAGCTACCAAATACCTACCGATAACTACAACTAAAACTTATCAAAAGGCGTCATCACAATCGCGTCAGCAGGTAAGTGTCCTTGAAGCTTCGCTTATTTATTACACACATACATTCATACATTTATTCATACATACATACATACAAGTGCCTCCACCCGGCTATACGGGAAACCACTCACTGCAAGAAAAACTTTTACAAACGATTTGCCTGAATGTGTGCGGACCAATACATGCAAGTTAAATATGAAGGTCACTTCTAATATATGTATATGAACGTGTATATACTAGTAGGTTGATTAATTTTGCGCCACTGAAAGAGAATGTCTCTCAGGTATGTTCGGCCTAACTTTTTTTCATGACGGGTTAAGGTTTCGGCCGAACGAGCAACTAATTTATCAAAAACTAGCTGATCCGGCGAACTTTGTTCCGCCCCAGAGGCAATAAAAAAGCAGATTTTTGATTTTATTAAGTTAATTTTTTTATTAATCAAGTATTTCAATGAAGCTTTAATAGATTGCACTTTTCAGTTAAGCACCTTGTGATACACGACATTTTTTGCTTTATTATCAGGTGCAGATGGTTTTCCGACCCGTGAACATGCCACATATAATTGACCATGTGAGAAACATTGATTTTCTAGATTCAGACCATAAACTTTCAAGGATTGGCCTTGTGATTTGTTAATGGTCATAGCGAATGCAAGATAGATCGAAAATTGAAGTCTTTTAAACTCAAACGGAAGATCGGTTGGGATCATCGAAATGCTCGCAATGAGAACTTCTTCACCTTCGAATTTTCCTTTGAGTATTTTCGCGTAAATCGCATTGTTCAACATTTTATTTACCATGAGCTTATGTTTCGAAGCATGATTACTACGGAGCCAACTTTTAGGCATAAATTGTCAGGCAGCCAGGCACATTCAAGGAGTTTAAAATTTCAATTGGATAGTTGGTGGCTTCATCTTCATTTGTTACACAGTCAATGGATTTGAATGAATGTATTGTCCCAATGATATCATTTTGAATTATGTAGTCATCTACATCTGTATTCTTAGCCGCTAAAATTGTTCGCTCACTCAACCATTCATTATTTTTGTAGTTATTAATGATGTTTGGGAATACTTTATTGATAAGTTCGTCTTTCGATGAGACAAAGTTACAGAAATTCTGAGGAAAAGGAATCAATCCGCTCGATTCGTCGACAGGTACTCGACCAAATGCTCAGAGATATCTACAGTAGATGTATCATTAAGTAATGCAACTCTCATATTTGTTGTCAGCTGAAGTTTCTTCACATAGCGCCATAGATTCGATGATTTGAGGCAAGCTTTATTTCGTCAGCAGCCGTTGATCTTGGAATTACTGGCAGTGTTTGGCGGAATAATGGCAATATCACTCTTCCACTAAGGCAGCACAATCTGGGCGTTTCTCCGGAAAACTTCAATGCGCCAAAATACTCGCAAACAACGTTCATTGGCCCAATGCAAACGCTAGGATGCAAGCAGTAATCAATGTTGCAATCATATCGAACTCGATTCAAATCAGTACTTGATAATTCTCTTCTTGTGCGTCGAAAATGATCTACTTGTTGATCTCTGTTATTCGCTCGACGATTTCGCATTACCAACCGAGCCGTTTCACGGGTTGCCTCGCTTTGCTCTTGTGATTGAGAAGCACGAAGTCGAGCCATACTAACGCGGCGCTCTTCACGGGCAATTCCTTGCGCTTCTTCAGTCGTTTCATTCGCAATGTTTCGTATCTTTCTTGCATTACGGCTTTGTCGGGAAAGATTCGATCGTGTTGGTCGCAGAATTGATAATGATGATTCAAAGAGAATACAAATTACTGTGATTATATATTTCTGACAAAATTTATATTATCAAATTTTCTACTTAACCATAGACAAAATTACGTTTAGCTGTCATTTGCGTTTTGTTATTTCATATCAGATGCGTTTTTGTTATGCCACATTTTATAGTGACTTCACGGAAACGCGTTCGAATGGGATAAAAAGTATTATATGTCCGTCTCCTGGTTCTAAGCTACCTCTCCACCAATTTTCAGCCAAATTGGTTCAGCCGTTCTCGAGTTATAAATAGTGTAACTAACATGACTTTCTTATATATATTTAGATTATGTATAGAATGATTTCCAATAAAATTTCAGACGTCTATGGTAGACGAAGAAATTGTTGAGGTTAAAATGTTTCACGAAAATTTTGAACAGACAATTTTATGTGGGGTCGCCCAAGATAAAAAAATTGTACGGGCTAAGATAAGTGCGTAAGAAACCTTAGATTGAGCTAATGTTTGCACTTATGCGGTTAGGGGTAGTCAGAGGCCCGAAAAAAGTTATGATTTTCAATCATTTTTTTTTGTTAGTCAATTGCTTTATTTTACAAAAATAAAAACATAGCATTAATACATCATGTTTCGACTTGACTTTAGCAAAATTAAAAAAAATATATATAATTAACGTTGTTTATGTGGAGCCCGTTTCTCCAGAAGTCCCTTGCGGTGATCATCACAAGTCCTTGGAGATTCATCTCAAATCAATCGGACAAAGGTAATTAGTTTTATTAATAGATAATCTTGTGCCTGACCGAAGCTTTTTTCTCAAAATTACCAATATAGGGGCCTCAGGAAATATTTTTCAGATTTTCAAGAAAAAAACCGACAATTAATTAATTAGTTTAAAAAAAAATCGAAGTTTGAAAAAAAAAATCCTTCGATCAGGTACGATTTTTTTATGTTTTTCAAAAGCAGTAAAAATTTTATTGACATCTACCAAGCGGTTTTTAAATTCAAAATAAAAGTTTTGAGAAAAACGCATTTACAATTTTGCTATCGATTTATGTTCGAGTTATACGAATTATTTAATTACTTACTCTGTGCCATCTATTCCTGGGCCATAAATAGTTCTTCAGCCGTCATAGCAGCTTCCAAGTTATCGATTTGCTGTTGCCTACGTAGCATTCTACCTTCTCGAGTGTTATCGTTTGAGCGCTTATCTGCCACTTTCACGTGCAGCACCCATTTTTCTTTTTAGCTACTTGCTCTTGATGCCCTTTGCCCTTTGTTAAATAACTCGAAAAGTATTTGTCGGATTCATTTATTTATATAATATTTTTAATATATTATACTTTAGGAAAATTAAAAAACAAAAATTTTTTTTTGAAAATTCTGACTACCCCTAATCCCTTATGACAAAGGCACTTTAAGTAAATTTACGCTTATGAAGATTAGGGCGGCTCGTTTTGTATGGAAAGCATAAGGCGCTACATCGCGCGAATTAAGCTCAAAATAGAGGTGGCATACCATAATGCAATAAGCTTAACCGTAGTATTAACCACAACGATATTTATGTCATCAATTATGAGTGCTATAGCCATAAGCAATTGCTATTTACATACATATGTATATTATCATTTATTTGTGCATTTCGAAGTGCAGAAACTAAATAAAACATAACAATATGATCAGAGAAAGCAGGATATTAATAATTTATTCATTAATATAGTGGCATTACATACCACAATGCAGCAAATCAACAAACAGCTGGTTATGCTCACAGCGAAAAACCAAAATTCCATTGCTCTGCACGGTTATGGTTATGACGACGACATTATGGTATGCCACCCCTAATCGATTACTGTGTTGCTCATCGGTTGGTTCGATCTGCAGATTTATATGACTATGGTTATGGCACCTCTACTTTGAGCTTTAAAAATGAGTTCGAAGTAATTTTACTAAATAAATAAAATAAAAATTTAAAAATGGCTCTAAGTTGAAAAATTACTTTTATTCAATTCAAAGTAAAAATGTGCGAAAATAATAAAAAATTAGGAATCAATTTACTCGATATGACCACCTTTTGCCGTGACTATGGCCTTGAGTCGGTCCAGAAACGAATCGCAAGCTGTCCGAATGTGACTTGCAGGTATTTTGGTCCACTCGCGTACAATGGATTTTTTCGATGCCTCGATACTGGTGAATTTTTTAGTTCGGTCTTTACTCTCTAAAATGGCCCAAACAGAATAATCCATCGGATTCGCATCTGGTGAATTTGAGAGCCATTGTGTGGACCTTATGAAGTTCAGAACAGTTTTTTAGCCATTCTTGTTTCCCTTGAACTTTGTGAGACGTTGCCGAGTCCTGTTGAAACGTCCATGGACTGCCACCGAAATGTTTGTCTGCCCACGGCTTCAAAGCAAAATCCAATCTCCTAATAATATTTCGTATTTACCTTAACGCCAGGCTCGATGAAAACGAGTGAAGAGCGCCCATCTGCGGTTACAGGGACCCAAACCATTACCAGTGGTGGATGCTGCCTCCTGGTGGCCAATCGATGACTCAAATTCTCGTGTGAACGGTCGGTACAATAAACCCTATCGTTTTGGGAGTTTACGAGTTGCTCAATTTGAGAAATTTTCTCGTCAGAAAATACAATGTTCGGAAACTAACCGCTTTCGGTCAAGCGAAGCAACTCCTTCGTTCGCTCAAGTCCGACTTGTTGCTACTTTGGGGTGAGATCAAGGCTTGACTTTGAGATCATTTTTCAGTCAGATATTTTCAGTTCTTTCGCCATTTGACTGGCACTTCGTCGGTGATGTCGCTCAAGTCGTTTCTTCACCTTTTAAATCCTTTCACGTGACATTGCAGTCTTTTGATGACCACCTTCATGACGTTTCGCGATGCTACCAGTATTATTGTAATGAGTAATGGGGCGATAAACAAACACTTTATTTACTTTAAGGTACTCGAGCTCACGAACAATCGCTGGTTGTGATTTTCCCGCCAAATATAATGCAATCACACTATTACGTTTGAAATCCATTACTGATTTTCTTTTTTCGCGTTTACTCTTGGCAAAATGCTTCCGCGCGCTTTTAAGCAATACTCTGGACTGTCATTTAGCCAAATTATAGACAGTTGATGCCCGTGCATCAGCTGAGCTAGCGGTCTGAAGTTGGTTACACTTCGAGTGCCGACCCTGTACATACCATAGTAATTAGAGTTTGTGTGGCGACTAGAATATAGTGCAAACGTGCGTGGTTTGGAAACAGGTGACACAAAGCACGTGTGTTTTATGTGAACATAGAATACTCGAGTAATTTTCTGCATACTTTTCCAAAGCTTAGCTACAAATTTTATTTCAAATTTCAAAATGCGACGGCGGTTTTGTTTACGATAAAACTTAGATGGCATTGTTGATATACGAAAAATAAAAAATAGTTTAAAAAAACTAAAAAACACGCTTTTATTGCTAATCGAACTAAAAAGTAGAAAATAAATTTTAATGACAAAGAGACCTATAATGAAGTAATAGCAAATCGAACGATCAGTCATAGTCAACTACCTCAGAACAGAATTATAACAAAAATTAAGATACAAATAGAGTAATTCAAATTAGAGTTAAAAGCGTGGGATGCTTGATATAGTAAATATTACAATCATTCTATTGGCAACTACCTATGTACAGAGGGTTATGAAAGTGAAGCAAAATGCATCCCACGCTTTTAACTCTAATTTGAATTACTCTATTTGTATCTTAATTTTTGTTATAATTCTGTTCTATGACTGATCGTTCGATTTGCTATTACTTCATTATAGGTCTCTTTGTCATTAAAATTTATTTTCTACTTTTTAGTTCGATTAGCAAAAAAGCGTGTTTTTTAGTTTCTTTAAACTATTTTTTGTTTATTATGAATGAAAATTATTGTTATCATTGCAGTCAATGAATAAATGATTCGATATATTCGTGTTATATTTAATTTCTTTCTTATCGACTGTGAGTCTAAAGCTATGCAGTTATCGGCCGTGATAAAGAAGTAATCGGGATGAAGAACTTATTTCGTGGAGGGAGCCTGAGAAACTGATTTACAAGAATAAAAAAAGATTTTTCATTTTACAACCAAATTCACCTTACTTTTTGCCCACAGGTAAAAAAAAGAAAATATTAATCCTGGCAATCCTAATAAGGATAATGGAAAACTTTTATCAAATTATTGCATTGTCATCGGTCCTTGATAGGTGTGCAAAATTTCAAGTCGATCAGATTTTTAGAAGCCAGTGAAAATTAAGCTCAAAGATTCCGTTACATACATACATACATACATACATACATACAACCCGACCTAATAAAAGTGTGTTAAAAAGCGCCTCCACTGTTCATGTTACTGATTTGCCGTCTGAAGAACGATTTATTGGACGAGCGCAAGAACACATTTGAAATTAGTGGACAGGATTCTGCTTCCGGCCTGCTTGCGCCCGTCGTAGCCGAATGGATTGGTGCGTGACTACCATTCGGAATTCAGAGAGAACGTAGGTTCGAATCTCGGTGAAACGCCAAAATGAAGAAAAAGTTTTTTTCTAATAGCGGTCGACCCTCGGCAGAGAATGGCAAACCTCCGAATGTATTTCTGCCATGAAAAAGCTAATCATAAAAAATATCTGCCGTTCGGAGTCGGCTTGAACCTGTAGGTCCCTCTATTTGAGGAAAAACATCGGCCCAACACCCAAAAAGGGTGTACGCACCAATTATATATATATATATTGGTAGTCGAAAAAGTCTTTTCGTATTTTGTCAATAGATGTCGTTGGAGTCATCTATCTCCAGTGCTACCAATCACATTGTGGCATATTATATGATGTTAGAAAGGTGACATTTTAAAAATTTAAATTAAATTATTAAATTTAAATTTAAAAATTAAATTCGGAGAAGTTGAAAAAAAAGTTATAGCTGTTCAAAAATGAGTGAAGATAATGAAGAAATTCGCTATATTTTTGAAATTTTTGTATAAAAAAGGGAAGAAGCCACCATTGAAATTTGTGAAGTTTACGGAGACGATGCTGTATCAGTTCGTGTAGCACAACAATGGTTCGCTCACTTCCGTTCTGAAAACTTCGATGTGAAAGATGCACCTCGCTCCGGTCGACCTATCGTTGAAAAAGTCGATGAAATTATGGAAAAGATTGACCAGGACCGTCACATAAGATGCCATGAGATCGCCAAGGCACTAAACATTCATCATCAAACGATTTGAACCATTTAAAAAAGGCTGGTTACAAAAAAAAGCTCGATGCTTGGGTACCACATGAATTGTCTGTGAAAAATTTAATGGACCGAATTAATATCTGCGATTCTTTGCTGAGACGAAATTAAATCGAACCATTTCTAAAGCGAATGGTAACAGAAGACGAAAAGTGGACCAAATACGACAATAATGTGCGAAAAAGATCATGGTGCAAGGGTGGTGAAGCTCAACAAATGGTCGCAAAGCCAGGATTGACGCCTCGAAAGGTTATGCTGTGTGTTTGGTGAGATTGGAAAGGAATCATCCACTATGAGCTGCTCCAGTCTGTTCGAACGATTGATTCTACACTTTACTATCAACAACTGATGAGATTGAAGCGAGCAATCGAAAAAAAAACGGCCAGAAGTGATCAGCAGAAAGGGAGTCGTCTTCCATTCTTTTAGAGGTCGAATGCAAAAAGAATTTAGCTATACTTCGTATTCCCTCCTGAGATGAGTTCTGTGCCAAATGCACAGTTATTATTATTAATATTATTATTACTAAAAGTTTTTTACTGACACTTTTGGATAACAAATAAATCTAATGCATATTTTAGTCTTTCTCTACATAACTCGCATCCAAAATTAACACTAACAGAAATGAAGTCCAATACAAACATAACGAAAAGTCTCAAATGTTTGTAGATTCAATAGTTAAAAGTTGTTACAAAAAGTTGTTAGCGCTTCTAGAAAATTCATTAGAATCGATTACAATGAATAAATGATACAAATAAATTACCAGATTGTGCTAATCTTTCAGGTAAACGACCAAGGCACAAACTCAATACCAGCAATATTTAGAAAATCGTTGCTTTGTGTGTAATTTATTTATTCTTAAGTTTATACTGTTGGGCTTAGATTAAAATGTAAATATTGTGGCGCAGACAACCTTGGTGGCTTTAGTTGGCGTTTTCGTACAAGTTGAGGTGTGTGTGTCTATGCTGTCGTATGGAATGTCTCACATTGCTATGCCGCTATCGGTTTGCAAATACTCTTTATTAGATACTTTTCATGATTGAATATACACTCGGAGGCTATACCTGCATCATCAAAATTCCATACACCAGCAATCTTTTGCGGGCTTACCAAAGCCGACGTAGAGAAAGTTAGCAACAATTGAAATTACACTGGATAGAAAGTTCAGGACTGAGCCAGACAAAACTGTTCATTCCATCATTCTAAAAGGGCATCAAGTAGGCTCCCAATTTGGATAGATAGAACTTACGAAACTTAGGAAACTAGTATTCACAGAAATAAGTGTCTGCCGTGTTTGTGAGCTGGACAATGAAACACTAGAGCAGATCTTTTGTGAATGTCTCGCAAAACGAAAACTCACACACATCCTGTGTGGTGGGACTCTAAATCCATTGGTAATATGGAACAAAACACAAAAAGAAGTGCTCAAACTCATTATAAACCTCTAATTGTAGGCTAGTGGTCAAGCGCAATATACCAATAAGAAGTTGCACTATGGCCCACTACAAATGAAGTGTTACCAACTTCACACTGCTCTTATCTGTAAAACAGCTATGACATCAACGTCAAAATTGTTCTAATGGCAGTTCAATATATTGTTCAAAAGCCATCAAAAGCATTTGCGTCTCAGTTTTGTTGAATTTTTTTTTTCTGTGATGGAATTCAAACGTAATAGTGTGATTGCGTTATATTTGCTCAGTCACCTCAAAGTGAATAAAATGTTTGTGTATCGCACTATAAAACGTTACAATGATACTAGTAGCATTGCAAAACGCTATGGAGGTGGACCAAAACAAAACTGCAACAACGCCAGAAATGGTTCGGAAAGTGAAGGCACGGTTTGAACGAAATCCACGTCGAAGTGGAAGAAAAATGGCCAAAGAACTGAAAATATCGCAAGACAGCATTCGACGCATATTGAAAAATGAGCTCAAGGTCAAGGCTTACAAGTTCCAAAAAGCACACGATCTTTCACCCCAGCAAAAAAAAGTTCGGTGCGAAAGAGCAAAGGAGTTGTTGCCCTTGCACGAACGAGGCGAATTTCCTAACATTGTGTTTTCTGATGAAAAAAATTTCCCAATTGAGCAGTTCATAAACACTCAAAATGATCGTGTTTACTTGACCGAACGCTCATACGAGAATTTGAGCCTACGTATGGCCACTCGAAGCAATTTCCCATCGCAAGCAATGGTTTGGGCCGCAGTGACCGCTGATGAACGCTCTCCAATCGTTTTTATCGAGTCTGGTGTCAAAGTGAATGCGACTTCTTATCGGAAAAATGTTTTAGAAGCTGCTTTAGAGCCGTGGACACGCAAACATTTCGTTCGTAGACTATGGACATTCCAACAGGACGCGGCACCGTTTCATAAAGCTCGTGTGAACCAAGAATGGTTAAAAAATCATGTTCCACACTTTCTTTCGTCCACACAATGGCCTTCGAATTCACCAAACGCAAATCCGATGGACTATTCCATCTGGTCCATTTTGGAGAGCAAGGGGAAGACTACAAAATATGGCAATATGGATGCGCTGAAAAAAAAGCGGTTATACGAGAATGGGCCAAAATACCTCAAGATCACATTCGTGCAGCATGCAACTCATTTCTTGACCGTTTGAAGGCTATAGTCAAGGCAAAAGGTGGTCGTATCGAGCTAATGTGAATACGAGTATATGGATGGTTTTCGAGAAAAGCGACACAACTCAAAATTAACTCAAATTCGGAGTTTTGCCGTTAAAAGGAAAAATCAACTACAGAGTTTATATATTTTTATCTGGAAAAGCGTCATAAGCGAATCTTGAAGCAATTCTGAGAGATGGCGTTAGTGTCGTTTTGTCAGGTGATCGAATTGGCGCGTTAATTATCTAGAAAACTGACCCACCTCAGTATTTTGTATTTTTGAATTATGTCACTTTTCTCGAAAACCATCGATATGTTAAAATTGTAACACTTCATATTGTTCACCCTGTAGCTACCGCTAGAAACCCTCAGCTACCGCTAGAGAAACGATCGATGCCTGAAAAATTGGTATTGACCTCACAAGCCAAGGATTACACCATCGATATATTACACACAAGCTCATGGATATCATTATTTGCTCGACAAGCCTGATTAAGAGTGTTTTCTGCAGAGGAGGAAGGATCGAAGTATGGAACTTTAATTGCACTACATCACAGGTGTTCCGAGGTAAGCATCGTTTTGACGAGTTTTCGTGAGCACAGCAGTGCTCTAGTCAACGCAGCTACTCCAGAATTCGGGATAGTGAAATGTGGTTACATAAAAATAGCACAATGGACAACTTTCGAGATGTTGTAAATAGGACTAAACGGTGAATAGTCGAGCACCGGGGGCGGTATAGGTAGCTTTTATAAACACCATGACCTTTCAGGAATGTACCGTTCACCACTAGGTAGTATTTCTCATTCTAAACATAAGCGTATGAATGTAGTTTCAAAACAGGGGCAGATATATTCCAATGTTGTTGTCTCAGTTAAAATTATGTTCCTATTGTTCTTGTCTGGTCATCCTATACATGGGATAGAGACCTTTCATATGACAAGGTATTGTGTGCTGCCTCTAGTATTTTACTAAAACCGCTGCTTGCATTTCGTTGACTCTATAGCAGCTTGAAGGAATAGTCATATTGATCCAACGCTTTTCTAGTCAAGCTCAATTTTTTCTTGATTTTTCAACAAAGGATGCTCGTAGGACCCTGAAAAGGTATATACACCTACACCATACTTTCCTCGCTTCTTTCCAGTTTTTTTTGTTTTGTTTTGTTTAGAAAATTGTGAGTTGAGTATGCCATCGGTTAGGCCTTTGAGTGGTGACAACAAATGCTTCGCATACAATTTTCGCCCAAATGGTGAACGAGTATTTTTACCTGATTATCTAAACCTATTGACTGAACCCGCCAAAGTGATAAATCGTAAAAATCATATTTTGACATTTTAACAAAAAAATGTGAAATGTAAATATGTATTTACACACATTCACACGTATTTATTTACTCCCACAGTCTGAATAAAAAAACTTGCAAACAATGAACTTTTCTTTTGTTTTTTTCTTCACAACGCAGGGGCGTAGTAGGTGTCAATCAAGGTGTCGAAGTAATTACATACTTTGAAGGCAAGTTCGGGTCGCGTTTACCTTTGTATGTAAAAAAGTACATAAGTAAGTAGGTATTGCATATATGAACGTGCACTTGAACACAAATTTGGTAACATTTAAATGACAGCTTCGGTACCAACAAACGATCGCCGATGTTTAACTGGCGGCCAATTACTACGGATTAACAGCGAAGTTGGCGATTTGTGGTATCAGAGAATAGCGATGGCTAAATGGCTGGGAAGAAAAAAAACTACACACAAACTTACTGACTTGAGATGACACGAAAATATCTACATATGGATATATTTTTTCACATAGTGCGATGACATGAAATGAGGAGTGCGCATCGAAATGTCTTTGAGTATTGCTTTGGTTTCTCTCTTTTGAAATCGTTTTCAGTTACTCAAGCAATAGAAAATATATTTATGCAAGTACATATTTATGAGAATTGCGAATTTTTTTAACTTTAATGTAAATTAAACTTAAAAAATTATTTTCAAATGCAAAGTAATGCAAGTCTCGACCTGATATTTTAATTTCTTGCCACCGAGAATGTACTAAAGTAAGCGAAAAGAATACGAGCATACACCGTCTAAAAGAGAGTGGCAAACACCAAGGTCATGGAGAAGAGGGAATTAAGTCTCTATACATATGGTTTCAAGCTGGACGATAGGGTTGGCTGTGGAGTTGTTCGAAGGATTTAGGACTTTAATTATCCATTCGAAACGTTGCACAGGAATGCCCTAAATGATATTAGTGTCGCATTCAAGGTACACAAAGCATTCCGGGGCACAAAGATATTGAGAGAAATTGTAAAGTCGAAAAGCTAGCCAGGAAAGGCACGAGGGCGGTTCAATAAGTACCCGTGCTTGATGACAGAGGGCGTTCCTGAGGCAAATTTGTGTTAGCATCCAGAGTAATTGATAGGTTAGTTTGGACTTGGCAGCTATTCGAGTAGGACGTGTTTCGTGATTTTCACTAAGATGAAAAAAGAGAAGTATCGTTCGGTAATTCGTTTTTTGTTTTTGGATGGCAAAAATGCGAGTAGATAAACGCAAAGTTGGGTTCTGCCTATGGGGACGCTTCGCTATATATGACCACAATTAGATATTGGTTCAACGAATTTAAACGTTTAAACGTTCGTTTTTGATGAGGAGCGACCAGGACGCCCGGCAGGCGTGGTTACTGAGGAAATCATTCAAAAAGTCCACGACATGATTCTCGCTGATCGACGAACGAAAGTCGCAGTGGGAGTGGGAGCAATTTAAGTGAGATTCGATGGAATTTTTTCGTTGTCACCGTTGATGAAACCTGGATTCATCATTATGCACTAGAAACTAGGCAACACTCAAAACAGTGGATTTCTCCCGGTGAATCTGCTCTAAAAGAAGGCGAAGACTGGAAGACAGTCCCATTGGCCGGAAAGGTCATGGCGACGATTTCTTGGGATGCGTACGGTGTCATCCTCATGGATTTTTGAAAAAAGAAGAACGATCACTGGACAATACTACAGTGAGTTATTGGACCGCTTTCACACAAAAATGAAGGAGACACGGCCGCATTTGGCGAAAAAGAAGGTGCTGCTTCACCACAATGACGCACCAACGTATTCATCCTTAGTTGTCGCCGCCAAACTGCATGAATTGCGTTATAAATTGTTGCCACATCACCCGTATTCACCCGATCTGGCTCCCTGTGACTTTTTTATTCTCAAAAAAATTTAGTTCAACCGAGGAAGTCATGGCCGAGAGAGGCGTATTTT